>KZ613552.1:0-132830 GCA_002865625.1 Hyaloscypha hepaticicola
CCTTATCAGTAAAAACCCCTGTTCTAGGGGGGGTGTACTCAGCGAAAATCTAACCTTTAAATCTATTATTTAAAGGCATATCCTTATATTATTCACTAAAAAATATATAAGAAAGAAGATATAATAATAAATGAAATTCTATAATAAAGTCTAAAATCATATACTCTTAAAATTATAAAATAATAATTTAATATAAATATATAAATAATTAATAAAGAAACTTAAAATTGGAAAAGACTAAATAGTAATTAAAAATAAGAAAGTATAAAGTTATTCTATAAATTATATTAGGAACCTGTCCTTATATCCTGAGCCTTAATAGTCACGTGATAGTCTTTACACTACTATAGTATAACCCTCCTAAAATTAATTGAAAAATCCAAAAATATATATAATAGAACTAGTCCTATTATATTATTCAATTATATATCTCTTTAATATTAATAATACTTATAAGTTTATTTTACAAAATCCTTTATTTATAAATATATTAATTAATATATTATTATAAGATATTAAAGAAAGTAATTACTAGAAATGGATTCTTAATATTAATCGGATATTAATTAATATTTATTTAAGGATAAGAAAGACTATAAAATACTATATTATAATAGGAGAATAAAAATGGAAATAAACGAATATTATAAGGGATATTATAATTAGATATTAATAGGATTTGGCAAATTAATAAATAATCTAAACTTTATAGTTATTATTTAATAAATTAATATTATATTAATAGTTTTTAAAATATTCCTTTATTCTTTTTCTAATATTCTCTCTATAGTCTATTTCCTGAATTATTTATTCCAGGAATAATTAAAACTCGTTATAATATACTTTTCTATTCTTATAATAATAATAAATAATAACTTTAAAGTCCTTAAAACTCTTCTTAATTGGATTAAATATAGAATAATATAATAAAAGATATTTAATAATAATATTTTATAAAGTATATATTTCTTTAATTTAGGGATTATAGTAAATTAAATAATTATTTATAATAATAATATTATAAATATTTGTCTTTTCAAAAGGATTACAAATTAGTAAAAGATAAAATTCTAGTTATTCCTCGAATAAAATAATTATAATTAATCTCTAAAAAGTAATTATTTGAAAGTAATTATTAAGAGTATATACGAGAAGTATAAACTAATATTCTAATTATTTTAATTATTTCTTTATTTATACTCGTATACTAATTAGAGACTATCTATAATATCTCTTTCCCGTTTTCTTATTCGATATAGATTTATTAATAAAAACGAGTTATTTACTTTTTTATCTTATTAATTTATTCCTTTAAGTTTATATTAATTACTTATTCTATTAAAATATAATATAATTAATCTTTTTCTAGAATAATTTTATCTTCTTGTATATATATAATATTTGTAATTAAGAGAGTTTAATATTAAAAATATTATATATTTTATTTATAACTTTATTTTAATAAAGATTATTATCTTGATTGAGAAGTTATAAAATAAAGTATATAATTTTATTATTAATAATTAATTTATATCCCGATTATACTTTTATATTATAATACTCTATTATTTCCATTTTAAGAAAGATACTATTTCGGTATTATAAAATTGTATTATATATTATATAAAACACTTTTGTAATAATCTTAAGGTTAGACTTGATTACTCGAGTAGTTCTAATCGCATTTCATATCACTTCTACCTTCCGGGACTCCAGTTAGGGTACTATAAACTGTGAAAATATTAGCTCGAGTATTAATAGTATTAATAGATTATATATTATACGATTAAGAGCGAAGATTATAGTGAGTTTGGGCTATTATAACAAAAATAGTGTTTTTAGGTGGAAAAAACGAGGTAAGTACTGATTTTTCGGTAAATTTTCAAAAAAGCACTTATATCGCATATGACTGTACTTCACGCCGCTCTGGCTCTCGTTCGGCCGAGCTATGTACTTCACCAGTGACAGGCGCCTTTGCATGGGTCCTCAAAGAGCCCAAAAGGGAGACAAAATTGCGGTCCTTCTTGGAGGGCGAATGTGCTACATTCTCCGGCCGATTCCTGGGACAAAAGACCAGCACGAATTCATTGGCGATGCTTATTGCGAAGATTTAATGCAAGGCGAGGCACTGGCGGATTCTAAACTAGTTGGGCAGATACGCGATATCATAATAGTATAACATTCTAATCCCTTAGGTAGACAAATAATAGGAATAAAGACAGATTCTGGCCAAGATTCTATGCGATTTGTTGTGAGAAGTAGATTTGGGTCTCTCTCAGGGTATATAATACAACGAGCTTCTGGTAAAAACATAACAAAGCCCAAAGAGGAACATGTTTCCAGTGTTGGTAGCTTACAACTGCCTCCCTTTTGACCTCTGAACCACTCAGCTAGGACGAATAGGAGCGTTAAGTTCAAAGAGCATCTTTCAAAGTCGCATTCGAAGAATTGAATCCGTAAATACCCATTCCGAGGACTTTGTGATCTCTTGATAGGTGTTGCATCCTTAACTAGTCCCGCCTCGCCACGATATCTTGCTTCATTCAGTCTTTACTACTGGCATTTGGCTCCCTAATCCTGGTTCCCCGAGACCAGCTCGTCCGCCATACCGCAGGAGCCTGCAATTTAAGGTGACTATCTACTTGCTAGCCGCGGCTGTCAAACAACGTAGTCTTTGACTGGCTGCGGCACTGGAAAACTGATGACGCGCTGGCTGATGAGCTGTAATCTTGGTCATGTGTGAAATCTAGCGCAAAGAGTGGTAGGTCATCCTCGGCGCTTAGAGGTTTGGACCACTTTATACTAATCGTCGACAGCCAGCTCCGAAGGCTGCGTTGTGACGTGTCGGTAGGAAAGATCCCAGATCGTCCTTGGTAGATTACACATCGGTTCTCGTCCTCGACAGTGCAGTGTGCGAACAAATCGAGTGCTGGAAATCGGCTGAGACGTGGCATTCCTCTACCCTGACTGGTGCGGTCTGCATATACCTTGATGACAACCAGGGCAACACTACAAGCAAGCACGGCAATGCCACTCAAAATGATATAAGCAATAATGGAAGGATAGCTGACTATGCTTTCGTACCGGTAGTTGGCGAATGATGCTGGACTGCTGCGTTCAGGGGTGGCACTCAGCAGGGAATGAAGGCCTGCTAAATCCGGATTTGAGAAAGACTTAAAGTTCCCCTGTATGAGACGCATCATCATACCGTTCTGGCAATAATACAGTGGCATAACAAGCAGAGATTGTAAGATGGCAAATATACCATTACTTTCGGCCGGGTTGACAGCGTTCTGGCCGTTGAACTCGGGTTCGGTCGCCCAGAGCCAAAATGCCACAGTACTGCTTGAGAACAGTGGCAAAGCGGTGCCGTTCTTATGCAACAGCGTGGTGGTATCAAACAGCCAATTGTCATACGCTTCCAGTATCTGAGAGGAAGAAATATTGACTGGTATAGCTGGGGTAGCGGCGAAGGAGTGCCAAAGGATAGTTCCATTGCTCCGACTGTAGGCCACTGCGGAATTCTGGAAGAAGACCGACATTTTCGCTGTCCAATCCACGTTATAGTTCCAAGAAGTATCGTTAAGACACATCTGCTGTATGGCTATAGAGATAGGGCATGTGAGAAGACCTTTCTTTGTTTAGCTTTAGTCTTTCTTAATATAGAAGAATATTAATGGGCTATCTCACGGGCTTCGAGCTCATTGGGACTGGTGTTCCCAACACACAGGCGAATTGCCCCAATCTGAAATCCCCAGAGTCGAGATGAATACGTGCGGCACTCACTCATCGCATTGAATTCTGCAGTCGAGTCGCCTGTTGTAAAGTTGAGGAGGTAGCCGCGATGGTCACTTGCGAGGATAATGTCCGCATCCGGAAAGCTTGAATTAGAGACAAGGTCTGGCACGACGAGAACACTCTCCATGGGTAAAAAGAAGGTACGATTGCACCCTGATTGGTCTTGAGCGTCCTCATTGAGGCCACAGACATTAGCTCCCTCACTCTTTGGCGTCAGGTCGATGGAACGAGTGGGGTCTCCTAAGAAGCTTCCGGATTTCCACGATACCATGAGTTCGATGAAGCCTATGAATTCCTTGGCCGTGGAGGCATTCATCGGCTGGATGTCGTACCCAAAGTATTGCGTCCCGGATGACACGGGGGAGAAGGCCAATTGAATATCGACCTGGCCTGTTCCATAATTATTCTTCTGTGAGCGCATGTCCCTATTATCAACGACCTGGGGAGAAGTGATCTCGCATTATTTCAATGTGGGTTCTAGGAGTAGAAGGGAAAGAAAGCATACTCATGATAAGAATACCAATCCCGGGGACCAAAACCATACATATCAGCCGTATCACAACCATAAGACGAGTCTTGACAGACGGCATGGATGCTCCCGCTGCCAGAGATAACAAGCCGAGGACTGTGGTGCTTTGCTGAAGGGCGAGGAAATCAACGAATCTCGCTCTAGACTGACTATGTCGACAGATCATAACCCAGTTGATGCGCTCCAACGTTGCAGAAATTGTCGCTGATAAGGAAAGACCCGCAATTTCGGAGAAAGTGCGGAGGAAAAAGATGGAGTAGCTGCGGGACTGGTTGAAGAGTGCCAAATTCCTCGTCAGGATACTTCCACTGGCTTGGAGACAGGTCAATACCAGCAGACCAAGAGTTAGAACAATGAGAGCGAATCCGTTATTGATGCGAGATATGCCACTCATCTTCGGACTGGAGCTGCTGCTGCAGCAAAGAAAAGAATGAGATCTTGTGGCTCCGTTTAGGTGCAATTCGAATGATTTGACTATATCAAGCAACTCTCGATGCTAGCCGATCTGAAGGGTTTTATACGAAGTACTCGCTAGAGAGGATCCTTTATGCTACGGCCCTGTTGTTGCACCCAGCGCAGTTACGGGTTTGAAGCAGGAGGGGTGGTCGGGCCTGTTTGCGATCTCATTGGTAGCCTGCAGTGCAAGCTGAACACTATCATTAGAACATTAGACATGCGAGAATGTCTATTTTTTTTTGAGTGGTTGGCAGCGGCCGCAAGGCTGAACGCCACAAAGAGTGCCTCCCTGTATTTTATACGCCAATAGCTGTCCTCTTTCACTGAACTGTCATTCTGTCAAATGCGTGAAGTCGGAGCTGACAAGAGAACTCATTTTGAGAAGCTGAGCGCCGTGACCCATACACTACCCTAGCTGTTGACAACAGATATAAAAGTAATAAAACTCTTTAGATGAGCGTAGGAGTAAGACTCCAGTAATTAGATCCTTTGCGAAAAAGCAAAACTCCTAACAAAACCTAAGGCCACTTACAACGTCACAGGCCCTGCACCTACTTTCTCAGGATATGAATCCGAATTGTTCAGGAGAGGTCAGAATGGGAGACGCTGTTGCAGACAAGACGAGACAGGACGAGGAAAGTGTAGCCAGGCCTCAAAAGAGCTAAAACGGGCCACTCAAACGGAATCTTTCCTCATCTTAGGATTCACACACTTGTTTTTTAGTGGCTCACCTTTACATCATCTAAAGTATCATTATAACCTTCTCCAACATTGTACCGTCAACACCCATATGATGTAGTTAATTCTGTAAAGACAATTGAAAGTTTCAATCGGGTTTCAGCTTCCGACAGCATTAAGAGGCTTTAGAACGAAGGGATGAGGAAAGAGAGAACGTTATAAGGGCCGAACCAGAAGGAGACGGAGGAAATCTGGCCGATGGTCCCAATCGTAACAAGTATGCATGTTACGCTCCATGCTACTACCAAGCCTTGTCGGCACTTCTCAATGAAGTTTCCCCGAGAGGATATAGAACAGAGAGGAGAACCATAGGCATGTTACTGAGGAAGAATTCAAACGTTCAAACAAATGACAGTGAGTATTATATTGACAATATCCGAAAACTTGACAACGAGTAGATGTTCAATTTTCCACAGTGGATATTCTCTTCTAGCTGGGAGACAAGAGGAGCAACAAGGCTACGGCAATCGTGAGCGGACGTTCGACTTGCTACTGCAAGAATAAACTTCTCATCGATAATTCTTTCATTTGCCCTTCAGGATGTACATGGAGAGCCTAGTGTGGGGCTAAGCCTTGCTCCTTCACAAACTACATTATATAATACAGGAATTGATAGAGTAATTCAGAATTTAGGGACTATCAAAGCTTATAAACGGAGTCGTACAGGATGATAATGCATGTTGGGGTTTCAACCTGATCGGAGAGATATGCTGTTTGCGTTGAAGAGCATGGTCCCAGAAGAAATGAGGGAGAATTTGGTTGTGAATTATGAAATGTCGGTGGATGAGCTCTACGCGGAGTTCTTCAAAGAAGTGGAGAAGGCATATGTGGGGGAGATGGAGTTTGTTAGAGTTTCGGAGAAAGAGAGGTTGAATAGAGAGGAAAGCAGGAAGAGGCAGAGGAGTTACGGTGGTGGATGGTGAAGGGTGAATGGTGAAACAATGAAATTGGAATTTCTCAGGCGAGTTATCAGCCAGTTGGAAAAAGGCTCAGTCTTCGCTATTTTCCCATAGTAACATTCTCATCTCCTGCAAAGCACTGAATTTTCGGAGGAATACTAAGACTCTGTCATTGGTGAGATGGCTAGAAAATGAAGCTGTCGACCTAGAAGTGTCAATACCTCCGCTCTTGAAAGAGGCATTGGCATTCATGAGCTAATGGCAACTAGTCCCAATTGCTTAGAAGAGCTCGAGAAGATGTATATGTTGAGTCAGGGATGAGATATAGGATATCAAACAGGTTCTTATATTTTATGAATATATCATATCTAATTATCATGACTCCCCCATCCAAAACCCATCATATATTTTTGGAAATCATATCTCGTATCCCCATACCGTAAGTCCACATACGAGCCGCCTTTAAATGGGTATCTTGTTGCTTTGGTGGTACGTACACGGTGAAACATCCCGTCTTGATATCATCACACATCTCTTGCCACCTTCTCCTCCCGAAAATACTCCACCACCACATCCCTTAACTTCCGCATACTGACCGGCTTACTCACGAATCTGTCCGCGCCGGCATCTAATGCCTTCTGCTCCGCCTGGAGAGTCGTCAAGGCTGTCAAAGCAATAATAATCGTCGGCTGTAAGCCCTTCATCTTTTCATATTTCCTGATCTGGAGACTTGCTTCCATGCCGTCCATAACTGGCATTTGGATGTCCATGAACACAATGTCGAAGCGGGGATTGCGAGTGGTGAAGGCGGTGCGGTAAGCGTCTACGGCTTGAGAACCGTCGGTTGCTGTGGTGTAGGTGTGGCCCAGTTTCTTGAAGGAGGCGACGAGGAGTTTGAGGTTGATGGGGTTGTCTTCTACTAAAAGGAGGGAAAGTTGCTTTTGCCCGGATGGAAGGAGTGGTTCCGCTATTGGTGGTAGAACTGGCTCTATTTTGGGGATCTCTCGGATGGGAAGTTTCTTGGTAGTGTCTGTGGTCACGTGAGCGACGTGTTCTGCTGGTCGTTGGAGGATGGCTGTAGGTCTGGCTTCAGTACGAGGCGTCTGGTCTGCTGACATGCAGGACTCGACAGCTTGCTGGAAACTGACGGGGCCAAATCTGTTCGACAATTGTTAACTTTGCTCTGAAACAGCGGTGACTGGAACTTACGGCTGAGACAGGACGACGGCAGGGCCAAACTCAGTCTTCATCTGCCCATAACGCAACACAGGCTCCGTAGCCAGTACGATGAGTGGCTTGTGGAAGGAAGACTTCTGAGACGACATTATGCGGTGATATTCAGCTTCAGTCGTTAACATGAGGTCAGCATCATTTGAGTCCAGTGAATCGATGCTTGTGACAGACAACCCAAGGCTCGTTGCGTACTCTACAAGTGTAGAGCGAAGAGCAAGTCCCCGTCGAGCTATTGAGTCAAGTATACCGCTCGGAGTCTCCGACAAATCAGGAACGGCGTCGAGTCCGGAGAGACCCAAACGGAGACCTTGGAATTGTGGCGGCTTGGGAAAAGTTGGCGGCGTAGTAACATCTGGACGTTCAAGGGCAACGTTGACACGAACCTCCGTGCCCGAACCCAGCTCACTAGTGACATGCACAAAACCGCCTATGGAAGTCACTAGCTGGTGCACGATGCTCAAACCAAGTCCGGTACCAGGACTGAGAGTGTCTTCCTGGTAAAACGGCTTGAATAAGTGGTGGGTGAGATAGTCCTGAGATATGCCTTTTCCAGAATCTTCGATGGTGAGGGAGACATTGTAGGATTTCAGAGTCCTCTTCGACGAGGTACACTGGGACTCCAAAGGCGCCCTGGCTGCGACGGGGGACATTAAGATTCGAAGATCTTGGTCAATCATAGACTTTGATCGTCTTGCTAACACTGAAGGCCGCGTTTTGTTTTCAACTGATGGCAAATTTTCCTCGAGCCGCAACTTGACAAGGATGAAACCAGAAGAAGTATACTTCAGCGCGTTGCCCAAGAGATTCATCAAGATGCGTTTCCAGACGCCAGCATCCGTCTTGAAGACCCAGTCACATGCAGGAGAGATGTCACATATGACTGTCAGTCCAGGTGAGACTTTGATTTGGGGTGTTGCAAAGTCGGTCTGTCTGTAATGTAGTGCAACGGAGGTGTCAACAGTCCGGCGAAAGTAATGACCTGCAATAAGTATCTGTATGACATCTTCTAAAAGAGCTGCTAGATCAATGGAAGGTACGCAGCGCGGATGGCTACTTGACCTAGCTGTTAAGCGGTTGATCTTGGTGAAAGTCAGAAGATTTTCGATGGTGTCCAGCAGGGTGGAACCGCAAGAATCAATGGTGCTGATAATTGCGTTTGAGACTCGGTCTGTGTTGACCTCACAGAGTAACTCAACGCTGGCCATGATGCCATGGAGAGGAGAACGGAGCTCGTGAGATATCGAGGATATAAACTGCGACTTGGCATTGTCTGCAGCCACCGTCTCTAAACGGGAAAGTTCGGTCATAATAGAGTTCCCAAAACTTGCTAGATATGTGAAATCCTGCCGTCGAAATACTCGAGCCGGGTTTGTTGTCCACGCTAAGCTGTATGCAAACCATTTGTCCTGAGTCATATCCCACAGTGGGAGGAGTAATACTGAAGTAGCGTCAGGTAGAATACTGCGTAACTGATCCGCCTCCATTGAGCTGGGGCCGTCCGCAGTAGGCGATTTGATGACATCTCTGCCGCGAAACTTTTGAGAGCCGGGCGGATGCAAGAAGATCGAATCGTCTCCCCCAATGAAGCCTTTCTTGTCATAGTTGAGGATGCCACCTCCGGGATATCGATGTAGTATTTGTTGAAGAACATTTTCCGGGACCAGTAATCCTTCTCCAACACGGCAGTCGTTGTCGGATTTGCTACGGGTAGATGATGCCAAGACTCTGCAGTATTTGATTGGCGGCGGAGTCTGCTCATCGTACGGTGGGAAATACGACGCAGATTGATCCAAAGTTGGGGACTGCGTGGTAGATGAAAAACTGCTACTGCGTCTTTCGGCCCAAGCGACCTTTTCACCAGCTATGTTGAAATCTGTGAGCAACTGGCCATCGGATGACCGTGGGTCGAAGAGTACAATCCCATCCAGACCAATTCCTTCTCTGATGAGATTCGTGGCTCTGTTGAGCATCTTCTGCAGGTCAGTAAACTCCTGCAGAGGGAACTGGTTTGACTCTGAAGGCCTCTGTATTTTATTGCCAGGTGTTTGGGCCACGCTCGGAATCGGATCTAGCGTTGTGGGAACAGTACCTGGAGATTTTGACGTCTCCGAGCTTCCACCTGACAGAACAGGATGCTCCGGAGTAACGGATCTCGCGTTTGAAGATGATGCGGAACCGAAATAATCCACGGATGCCGATCGGGACAAGAGTGCATCCAAGGCTTGAGGCTGGTTTATTTCCTTGCGAGATCCCAATTCAATATCTGCACGTTTCTCGACGCTCAGATGTTGTAGGCCAGGTTCAGCAAGGCGTGATTCCTGGGCTTCGATCCACCATTCTCGCATACTATCCTTTCCTTCCACGAATTGCCCCAGAGCTTGGATCATCTTTTCGGCATTGTTGCGGTGGATTTTGCTCACACAGAGTTCGAGGTGGTTCATTATGACCTCGGAGATTTCCCGCAATACGGCCAGCCCCTTCAGATCCAGTCCATCTCTGGCCTTGTCATCTACAACACAAAGCGTTCCGATAGTCAGTCCAGACGGACTGTGTATTGGCACCTCCGCGTAGTATTTCATGTATGGCCATCCTTTGATATAGGGTCGATCTTGGTATGCTTCCAAACGGGACATGTCGTTCATCACGTAGTAAGAACGGGTCGCCTTGACATATTGCGCGTTAACATCCAAGCTGCTGTCCGGGGAAGTGAAGCATGCAATTGTCCCGGGGCATACACCCCATTCGAAGTCGATTGTGCATTGTCCGAGGAATATAGCATCATCTTCGCCGTTATCGTGTACCTCTTCGTCTTTGAGGGAGATACTATTTGAGAGAAGTCAGTACGGGCATCTGAAGAAAGCGCAGCTCTAAGGTTTACCTCCGTGTAGCTTCCGCCACAATATATTGTTTAGAATCGGTTATGATTGATATGAATGAACGCTGGCAATTGAGTCTATGAGCACAAAGCTGGGCGAGAGCCGTCAGTGCCGTATCCGTTGCCACTCTCGCTTTGGCTTCTCCAGGACCAGGGCCATCGTGGGGCTCGAAGTACCTAGCACTGCATCAGCACACAAGAACCTCGGGGCATGAACGGCATACTTGAGAAGCTCCTGTACTCGCAATCTCTCCCTAAACTGGGCTTCCGGGTTAAACTGTGTGGCGGGGTCTACAGCGCAATGTTCATCATCCAATGCTGCCTCTGTACCGAATGCCATCCTATCGACGCCCCCAGGTCGGCACTAAATGGTCCCCAAGCGCTCGAGGACATCGATGAAAACAAGCTAATAGCTGGCTCAAGTCCACCTTCCGGCGTACTTTGAAGATTTGGGTCAATGAAGGTTTGGTCGTCGGTCGCGAGTAGTGGGGTTTCTATACAAAAACTTGCAAAACTTGGCGGCACTGGGGTCCGCTGCCTTCAGAGCACTCTAGGCACGATGCGAAGGGAAGGATCCGTGCGCCATTCTGCGAGGCCATCGCATGGCATAAGAAGAGGATAACAAGTTTGGGAAAATGTGATGAGTTCTCCTCGAATGCTTCGATGCTTCATTGCTTTGGCGTTGGTGGAGAGTTGGTTTGTGGATCCCGACGAGTAATTGGGAGCGGGGCCGGGGCGTACAAGGATCTTTCTTTTTCCTGCAGCACGAATACAAGAAAATCGACGATCCAATCGGATACCGCACCAGCACGTGACAGTTGATAATTACCTACCTCGGTACCTTAGGTATACCGTATTTGTACCTACTCCTATTCAACTCGGCTGAATTAACATTCCTGGCGAGAGCCTAGATGGTCACTGCATTAGCCGCTGAAGTTGACCTTTGGTCCCTGCATTCAAAGCTCTTCTGCACCGCACCGATGGCAAGGCCACGGATCGAATTGCGGTGAGATAAATACAAATCACTGACTGAAGCGGGGTACTCCGTACAACGTCGATGGATTGCGGCACCACTGGATTGCAGGATCGTAAGAAGCAATATATCAGCCCCCAGCAGCCACTGCAAGCCAAAACTGACAGCCTTGTAATTGTCGGCCTCGCGTAACTGCTCGCCTTCGTAGTATTATACTTAATTTACAATTTTTAATAAAATAAATTTTATACTCTAATAGGAACAGATGTAACTTTCTAGAAAATCAAATTTTTATCTAGAATAATTAAGGTGGTGGGCTAGAATTATAAAAAGGTAGTAGCTGTCGCGAGAGTTTTGATGGGGTAGAGCGGGAGGCTGGAGGCAGGCCAAAATGCACGATTTTGCTATCTGGCGAACTTGCTTGCATGGCGTAACTCGCTTTCGCCGACTGAGGAGCGAGCGAAGAAGGCGGGTGCGCGAGGCCGACAATTATGTAGCTCCCGGCGCAATGTGACAGGGTGAAACCATTCCAAATCCCAACGGCGTCTTATAGCCCGGTCCTCGGTACCACTCCGTATGGATATTTCCACTGGAAACTATCCTCGGCAATGCTTGTGAGACATCGGCAGCACTCCCGGCCCGAACACGGCTTACAGAGCTCTATCGGAGCTCGCAGAGGAACAAGCCGAAGCCCTTGAAGGATGCGACCAAGACATTGGGAAGATTCAACATGTTAAAGATAAGTAACCCTCCACTTAGGTCTCGGAGTGCATAACGACTTTGTTCCAGATAAGAATGAGCCGAGGTTCAAGTCACTGTCAATCTCAGTAAAGCCCTATCGCGATTTACGCCTCAAGGCAGAAGGACTGTCCCACACTTAGGCCAATACATTGTGCATTAATTAAGGAGACAATGAAGAAATATTGGCTAAGGTGGGGAAAATGGGCGCCAGTATTGAAAAGTGCTTGAGGTGGCTGTCTGGTAGGGTCCAGCGCAACAGATTGTCGAGTAGGCCTTGCAAAAGTTTACCAAACGAAGAATCTCAACACCAGCAACGAAGAGACCCGCCCCGTCCTCTCCGTTTTCCGATACTTACTTTCACGAACCTATTGGAACAAAATCCTTTCTTGTTTTTAACCTTTTTGCTGGAATTGTGGTCAATACCACTCCGCCCTTGCTCAGCTCGGAGTAGCTTTTTCCCGCGAGCCCTGGTCTTACAGGTACCTTCTAAGTGCTTATGCTTAATCTGCATAAGGTTACACTTCCTAAAAACACAGCCACCCGCACAGTTGTATGAGAAACACGAGGCGCCCAACGACGTCCTTCATACAATTTACATATCATCAACGTCGAGTTCAGCCAGGTCGAACTTGAATATCCGAACCGGAAGTCACTTGTCAATTACTTCCAATGCAACAACGCAATTTGCTGGTTGAATAGGCTCGTCTCGCTGTCCCCAACCCCGCATCTCAATGGCGACACCAATTCCACCATCTCTCCCAGAGCTGGAAGAGGCTTTGATACAAGCCTTCTCTCTAGACCCTCCTATTTCAGTTCCTGGAGATCCAGCAACGGGGGTCGTTTCTGATGACCCTGCCATCTCGACCCCAGATGTGGAAATGATCTTTGAAGACAAAGTCAGCAAAATCAAAGGCCCACTACTTAGCAAGCTTTCAACCCAATATCCCAGCCTCTTTCCTCCTTCAAGCCTGCGGAAAGCGAAGGAGGACCCCTTCGATTCAATTTTGCGCAACCCAGAGAAATCAGACAATCTCTTTCAGGCTCTCGAAACCCTAAATACAACCTCAAAGTCACATATCTTGGCCAAAATCAAAGCAACTTTGGCCTTTGTCGAAAAATTCGAGCAATCAGATGAAGCAAACCAATCAAACGAAACCCTCGCGCACATCGAGAGCATCAAACGATCTCTTAAAAGCGCCCAAACATCACTTCAATATCAACAGCGCGAATTCTCATCAACCATACCGCTGCTCAAAACCTTGACCAATTTAGCCTATGGTAAGGACGTTCCCCGCGCGTTCGATCCGTCGCTTGACCTTTCAGAGAGGATGAAACGCGTATCATCCATTTTCGATGGCATGAGCGGTATATTCCCACTGATGAAGCTGAATAAGGAAGGAGTTTCGCCAGCACAGAACATGTCTGATTACCAACCTTTCATGAAACAAACCATGTCTTTCATCAAAGATATGAAGGAAAAGCTCCCCGCTGTGGCTGCCGATTCCCGTCTACCAGACTTGGCAAAATATGAGAATTTCAAATACGAGAGTCTGCCTTCGGCGACATCTATACGATTATTACTCATCGACTACGAAGGGAGTCAACCCGACGCCAACTTGATCAAACTGGCATTCCGTATTGTCGATTTAGACAACGCCCCAGCATTCGCTGCTCTCTCGTACGTTTGGGGTGACCATAGGCCAGCGCTGAATCAGGGATTCAACAAGAAAAGGTCACAGCGATACTTCGACATCATCTGCGATGGACGCAAGATTTCAGTAACATATAATCTATTCTGCGCTTTGAGACGGCTTGCAGCGATCCAGGATGGTTCTTCTGCCCAAGTTGGAGATTCGGGTATATGGATCGACCAGCTTTGTATCAACCAGAAAAATCTTGCAGAACGAAGTCAGCAAGTAGCCATGATGGACCGAATTTATGGGCAGGCTAGGACTGTGACTGCTTGGCTTGGTGAAGCGGACAGCCATACGAACCCCGCTTTACAACTTCTAGAGATCTTTTCGGAGACGCCGATAACGGAACAACTATCAGCCGAAACAACCTCGCTGATATTGGAAACTCCAAGTGACCAGTGGTTATCTCTGAGCTCGCTATTGTCACGGCCGTATTTCAAACGGGCGTGGGTAGTACAGGAAGTTGCTCTGGCTAAGCAGCTCTCAATACTTTGTGGCGATAGAGTGATTCCGTGGGAGCACCTTGTCCATTTCTCAAAATTCATCGTGAAGACCAAAGCATGGACACTGTTGAAACCCCACGCCGGCGCGTTCCGCACGACAGATGAGCATCTCCTCTCCAGCAGATGGCGATCTCCAATTCGTTTTGGCCAACAACTTTCCTCGCTACTGGACGTTAGAGAGACAATAACGGAGAACAAATTCTCACCCGAAGACCTGTTGTTCCTTGGACAACGATTCGATGCCACCGAAGTCAGGGACAAATTCTTTGCCATGATGGGCTTGGCCAGAGCTCGATTGAGCTCAACCAGGGCTCTCGCTGAACTCCCTCCGGTAGATTATCAAGCTTCACTTAAAGCCGTCAGCCTCAGTTTTGCCGCTTACTACATTACTTGTTCACGTTCACTCAAAATCCTCTCTCTCGTTCAAGACGTCAAGCACCGGAAGACTGAGGACCTTCCATCATGGTTGCCTGACCCGGCTGCGCCTTTGCTGCCTCTGCCTCTTGAGACAGAAGTTGGCAACGCTTCAACTCGATGGGACGCTTGTGATTCTCAGGACGGTGATTCAACTCATATAGTCGACGGCAATACTCTCATCGCGCGTGGATTCCACTTCGACTTCGTAGACGAGGTTGCCATATCATTCAACGACATAGCCGAGAACGATCAGTGGTATGAACTGTTTGAGTTCCTCGAACCTCTGACCAGCAAACAATTTAGTGGTCTATCTATCGACGAGGCATTCTGGAAAACACTCATCACCAGCCCTGATCCCCCACATGGAAAGAACGTCGCAACCATCCCCGCCGACCTAGAAACCTGTTTCGGGGACTGGGTAATCTCCCAACTCTACTCCATCCGCCGAAACCGCATCCCGGAAGAGCAAATGTCTGCCCAGACCCTAGCAGCAGGCTACCGCCTCGACGACCTAAAGTTCGACATGATGACCTTTGGGAAAAGTGCAGCTGGTCCAAATAACGAGTTCCTTACCGGCCGGGAGAAACCCTTCAAACCCGGAACACTGCTGAATGAATCATATAGTCGTCTCCACTTCGACGTTCTGAATAAAGTGAAGGCGGAATCTGACGCTGTCGGTGGGGAGAAAATCAAGACGGCAACGAAGAGATTCGAGGCGTCGCTTGAGCGGCTGTGGAAATCAAATCCTGCGGGTACGGCTTTCCCAAGCCCAGCACGTGTTCGAGAGACTTTGGATATACTTGATCAGTTCAGGGTTGAGAGTCCTGGAAGAGAAAAGATTCAGGAGAATATTGAGAGATTCAATGCTCTTGTTGGGTTGACGCTGGAATCGAGAAGAATGTTCGTCACGAAAGATGGGAGGTTGGGTATGGGTCCTCAGTCGATTGAATGCGGTGATGAGATTTGGGGGTTGGAGGGGGCGGATGTTCCATTCGTGCTAAAGAGATTGGATGAAGAGAAATTTCGGCTGGTTGGGGAGGCGTTCGTTTTTGGAGCTATGCATGGAGAGGCAGTTAGAAGTGTGACAAGTGATAGGTTCAGTGAGGTGAGATTAGTATAGCTATGGAGGGGAATTGTAGCAATAGTGCTTATGGGGAAATAGGTAATTATAGCATAGCCTCATGTCTCGTCGCTCTGCCCATTTGGATTACGTAGCGAGATCGAAGCCCAGATATTCACACCAAGAACAAACTTTCGTAACTGTTTGGCTTGTCTATCTTGGCGGCATAGTCAAACCTCGATATAACGATTCCCGGTATAGCGATGTTCTCGATTTAACAATATAATCGTTAGGTCCCGAGCATTTTTGGCTACGATTCAACAACAAACTCTATATAACGATTATCGTTATAACTACCCTGAATTTTAGAAGGAAAGGCTTGGATTTGGCGAGGAATAAGAGAGGGGGGATTAAGGATTATTTCTTAGAGGGTTTAAAAGGGCAAGATGAACACAATATAAGGGATGAATATGATATAAGAGATGACCATAATATCCCTGCATTGATCTGGGAAACTATCCCAAAACGTCAAGTATCCTTGAGAAGGAAGGTCCGGAGTTAATTTTATATCAATTCATCTTTAGATAGGGCTCTAGTAACTAGCAAACTAGCAAACCAGAAGTTATTATTATACTAGCTCCACCCCCCTATCCCCTATTATTAAAGGCCCCAATTTCTTAATATTTTTACTAAAACCCGCACTTTCTTATATACCATTTCGCGACCCTGCTCGCGCTCGCTTCTCTTTTCACAAGACGCACGGCCACTGCCCTTACTTACTCCCCTATCAGCTCCCACGCTTAAAAAGTATATCCTCAAAACGCCCCTAAATACAGACCCTCTCACGAAACACCCTTAAAACACCCTACCCAGCCACAACTCGCAAATAAGTAACCAGGAAGGCGAGGCAGTTGGAGGCCGCGTGGCGGCTAATAACTGCCAAGACTGCCAAAAACCCAGTGGCCAGGCTCCAGGAAGCAGAACGCCCTGGAAGTACAACGCCCAAGAAGCACAACGCCCAGCAATAAGAACGCCAGGAGCGAGGACCCAGGAACAAAACGCCCTCTAACACTTTAGGTAATAACCTACAGGCCCTACTCCCTGTAATATAACAAGTAATATGGCCTGTAGCATTCCCACTGCACTAGCACGCCCAGAACTCGTACTCGCGTCTAGTTAACTAACCGGTGATTTTTGCTTTGCTCATTGATTTCAGGCTTTGATTAGAGCCCATGCAGAATGAGTCAAACAGACAAGGGAGTCAATCTCCAATAAATGCGAACGTCAAAGGATATCTCAAGCCCGAAGGCTCCCAAACTCTAAACTCCCAACTTCATTAAGTTCTTTCAAAAACTGAAGAATGGCAATCTCTTTGCCAAAATATACCCCCAATACAACGGCGCAACATCTCCACTTGGCAAGCCAACCAAGTTCCCCGCAATTGCACCTAAAATCCAATCACTATACAACGCAGCCAATACACTCGTTGCACTGCCTGCAACTAGAAATACCATAATCCCAATACCCACGGTTCTCTTTCCCAAATCCTCTATTGACGAGTTATGCACCTCCTCTTTTCGACTCCCGCAACACTGCTGACACATGCTAACGATACCAATAATAAGCACTAAGCCTGCCGGGAAAGCGACAACAATTCCAAAGACCTCAGTAATGATTTTAACATGAGCATTGTGCCCGATTTCCTTGAAAACCAACGACAATAACCCTGAAAGCCCAGCAACAACACCCGGGACATAGAGCAGCATCCACCAAAGGACCTTCGTATATTCCTTATTTTCAATAGCATTCGCAGTGCTCTCTAGATGTCCCAACCCACTGTACTGATATTTGTCCTTCGGCCGAGCCATCGTCGCGGCATGGATGCTTAGAATGCCAAACGTGACACTTAAGACCAGCTTCCACGTTGCCATCACAACAAATTGCCATCGATTTCGACAACGGAGGATTGTAAGGACCGTGAGGGTGCCGGCTGCGACGAGACCGAAGATAGAGAGAGTGATGTCGATCCATTTGTGATGATTCCTTTTCCACGGCATCCAAGGACTCCGTTGATATGACAGCATAATGATCGTGTAATAGGTCAAGACGTGGGAAGCAAATCCGATTCCGCCGTAAGGAAGTCCATAGCATTGCAGTTCCTGTGCCAGTGTGCCGTTTCTGTATGGGTTCTCGTGCAGCCAATCATTGAGGTTAAAATGGGTTAAGGAAGTGTTGTTCATGGTGATCTTTGGTGATGATTTATGATGAGGGAGACGAAGGGGATGTGGAATATAAAGAATGGCATTGAGGCTGCTTTGAGGGTGACTGCTGCACTGTCTTGGTGAAGGGTGCCGCTTCACAGCCCTGTGGCGGCTGGCCCGAGCCTTCATTCTGTCTTAGCACTGCATGCCCCTAACAAGGTAAATCAGAAACCTGAGCCGAGCATTGGTAGCCAAGGAAAGGCTTGAAACACTAGAATTGCCAAAGATGAAGATTTATCAAGCCACAATTTCCGTTCAATCATTCTCCCTTTGAATGATTGGATTGAAATAAAGTTAATACTTCGGTCTCAGGTCTAGTCCCCTGGCAATGGTTGTTACCTTCCAGCAGCTGCAAACAAGATTTGCACTTATCACCGTTAAGCCACACTGCTTTTGTTCATGCAAAATTGTTTAACCACGAAAGCGCATCTGTATTGCACCCTCTTGACAAGCTTTGCGATAAGAATCACACTCGTGAAGTCGCGAGTGTGCTGATGGTTTTCAAGCCCTGGCTTGCGGCAAGGCACCATCGCAACTCAGCCCCCGCCTCGCCAGATGCAGCCCCATCCCACCAAAGACTATTTCGGCGGCAAAATATTGAGGCGTGCATATGTATGCAGCGTGGCTCTTTCAACAAAAGCAAGAATGGCGTGTCGTAATTTCTGGCCTGCATAAGGAGGACTATCCGTTGCGCTGCGGCCAGCTGCGCCCTCGCTTAGCGGTTTTCCTTCCCAACTTCGCACTTAAATAAATGCCTACCAGATTATAAAAGATTTAGTTTCCTCTAGACACCAAATTAACTCCTTCCAAATTGTAAGTATATCTGGTTTTTACTCATTTTTATAAAGGTTTTACTACTCGAGAGTAGTGGCAAAGTTGGACTTTTGATGTTCCTCACATTTCTAAGCGAGGGCGCAGCTGGCCGCAGCGTAACGGATACTAGACAGAATTGAGTTAAATTAATAATTATATTTAGGTACAGAGAGCTCTCGTACTTAAGACCTTATTAATAATCAAGAACCAAAATATAAAGAAATAATAGTGCGCGTGTTTAGTAATTGGATAAGTATGCCCGAGCTTGAGATGGAAGCATATCCAGCAATTTTTGACCCTGACCTAAATCGATTGAAAGCTAGAATTCTTGGTAGGGTTTTCACTATATGGCCCACAAAAGATTGATTGTCGAAACAGCTACTGGAAACTGGTTATTTGGCGGCGGAGCTAGAAATGTAAGTTCTTAGACGTCAATCCAAGGGTGAGGCTGACCAAACAACAGGTTGAGGGAAGAATTATCATAGACGCTAAATTATTCTTTCCTTCCAGCCCTTAGCAGCAGAAAACGCTTAAGTCGGTGAAGGAGTAGAAGAAGGCACTTGATTTACCGGGCGTCACAACAGACACTGCTCATCAGACGACTTCTGATTATGCCTACCATGCCCCCGCGGATGGTGATAATTTCACTAGAACGCCTCGGTAGGTTATTGGTATCTGGAAGACACGTACCAAAGTGGATACGAGGAAGATGACCGTTGGATACCCATAAACTCAGCTCAGTCTTAGCGATTGAATGAACAAGTGGATTATATGATAACAGAATGGAACGAAGTAAGTTTTGGATCCTCCATTCTACATGCGCTCTTGACATAATGCTAGCCAAAGTTCTAACTGAAATAGAAAAGGGTCAATCAACTCTAAGCCGGGCCTAGTACTTCCATCTTTTGATCTCCCACACCAACAGTCAAGCCCTCCCACCCCCGGCACAATACCACTCCCGCTTGCCCGAATGCCGAATTCTAATACATTTGTTACCACCTTTCCAGACAAGCCGCCTCCCACTTGCTCTTTTCAAGTCGCTCAGAAAACGTCATTTCACCAATGGTTTCATAGGCCCAGCGGTGCAACTGGTAATCAGCAGACAGAGAAGCTTCTAGAGGATCGAGGTTTGATTCTGGCCAACTATTACCATCCCAGGGTGATTTCTTTGGCGAAGTAAACTTGAGGATTTTATCCAAGTCCAGTGGTTCATCTTGAGATCCACAGGTAGAGAACATCGTGGTGGAGGGTGGTGTCTCTCGAGGCTTCAACGCCAGAGATTTCATCGGCATTTTCTTGCCTTTCTTTTGCATGAGCTGCTTGTGCTTGTCATGCTTCGCAGATTCTATCGAGTGTCCTCCGCACTGCCGAGAGTTTTGGGGGGTCGTGGGGTCTCCGTTCGCAGGTCGAAGAGCAGGACTCGACCGAAAACACCCATCGCGTCTTGAAAGTTATATGAACATCTTCATCAATGCCGTCGTCACCCTTTGGATTTTGTCCTACCACAGCGAAGGTCCTGTCTTCGGACTTTGGAACAAATGGAATTCTCCAGTCCGAAATCATAGCACCCTTGGAGAATTCATCCGCGACGTGCTCTACTCTGCGTCTCCATTCGTTGAAACCAATCCCACAAAAGCCACATTGCCGTGGCCAGCTACTTTCGACTTCGTAGAACCAAAGCTCTTGCTGTGGTCCAATCTGCTGCACGTTATGCTGTGACTTGGAGATGCTCTCGCAGCTTGTCTTTCCTTGAGAATGTCTTTCCGCGCCGCCTAGCAGCCTCACAGTGCAATGTGTGCTGACCGGCGACTTCTAGATCTGGGAAGGTAGTGTGATAAAATTTGCATGCAAATTCATCTTGTGGAAGTTGACGGCGTGTGTTGCATTCCATGCGCATCCAGCGTCGGTCGTTCCAGTGGACACTTCGCTCATGCCTTTCCCAATCAGTCTTTGCTGTCCTGCCAGACCAGGGCCCGCTCGAACACTTAGGATAAGTGCAATGATAGTTGACCTTCCGTGCTTGAGATGATCTTGTGGAAACAGCATCACCACGATTGAGAGAATGATGTGGTGGAACTTGATTATCAGCTGCTGCTGCTGCTGCTATTCGAGGTTGGTAGACTGGCGAAAAACTCAATTACAGATTACTGTGTAGGGATTCTGAGTGAGGATTTCCCTTCGGAGCGGCTGGCGGTAACTGAGCAGAATCATACGTCTCCGAGGTGTAAGTTGATATCGGCCCGGAATTTGGAATGAATTTGTAGAATTTTCGAATCTCCAGCAGCTTTTGTATCAAGGCTGGTGATTTGCAAGTATGATCCATATCGTACGCCTCTCCCAGTCTCTTCACAATGAGTTCAGAGGCCGCTTCGACAGGGGTCGTCGCTCTCTCCTTTCTCTTTTTGCTGGGATGGGCCATCGAAGCAGCATCAACAGACAGAGTCGGCCACTCTTTCGAGGATTCAAGGACATAGCGACCTACTAGCACCTCTCCGGAGGCTTCGCTGCTTCTCCGCATGCTACTCGATATTTCGAAGATGGGAAGGAAATTCAAGTTGTTGGAGGGGCCCGAGCTAAGGTTGCCGTTCGTAGTTCCGAACTCGGCATAACAATCTCTAGAGATGTCATTTCCAAGGCACGTGAGACAGAGACAATTACCCCAACCATCGTGCATGCCCGCTTGATTGCACACATCATCAAACCCTGCACTTAATTCACGTTAGTCACGTGACCGGTATAATAAGCGGTCAGGGCTTGTTCACCTACCGTAGTTGCCAGTTGAAACCCTCGTCATGGGCATGGTATGAAGAGAGGCTTGGGGTGTCATCTATGCGATGCTCGGAAGAGAGGCCTAGGTCGTTCCGTTGTGTGCCGTCGTCGTTGGAGAAATCGAGATCATCGAAGAATGAAGGGGAAGTTCTTTGGGTTCCGCCACTGGCCATGGATGTTTCAAGCAAGTCATCTGGCTGAGGCCTAGACGAATCCATTGTTTCGACCACAACTCAATCGCCGTGTTCTGCCTGGCAACCTCGTCGAAGAGTTCGAACAAGTAGGCAAACAGGAAGATGAAGGCAGCAGGAGGGACGTTGTTGACGACGTTCGCCATATCTGTCTCATCAGGGCATCAGGGCAGCAGGGCAGAAGTTTCGCGTCCTGTTGTTTTTTTCGGGGCTCACGCAGTCCAGGGCAGACGTGTCGACCCAATTGAGGTTCAGGGCAGATTTTGAAATCAGCCTGACACGTGACTCGATTCGACTCTTACCCCTGAACGAAATGGCCAATGAGCCTTATCAATTGGCTATCTGCTATTGCTTCACGAATCATGATCTGGTCCGCTGATTTCTACTATTCTCGTCTCTAGCGACTTAAGCCTGCAGCACCTTCCCAGCCTTATTCACGAGAATGATACTTGCAGTTCGCCCAGTCACATGCGCACCCGTCACGGTACCAGTTGCATCCCACTGGAAATCCACAGTGCCGCCCCCTCTCAACCTCAATCCCGTCACCTCACCCGGTGACCAAGAAGTTGGAATTGCCGGGCCAAGCACCACCACCCTGCCCTCCTCACTTCCATTCTCCAGCGGGTTGTCCACGACCAAAAAGCTCAGCGCCGCTCCCACAAACCCAAAGTTTGCATCGATTTGGAAAGGCTCGCCATGTCCGCTGTACATGCTGAATCCGTTCCCTGCGATGTTTTGTTCAATCGTGTATTTCATTTCAAAGTAAGCCTCAGAGGTGTTGTTCAGACGCGCCCAGCACGCGGACCGCCAGACTTTTTCCCAGCCAGCGTTGGCATCTGGGCCATTGCCTGGACCACGGGAGTACAGAGTGGTGGCGACGGCCGATTGGATGGTTTTATTTTCGTAGCCGGAGAGGAATGAGGACAGTGAGTATCCTGGATACCAGCCGATGAGATTCGAGAGGTGGCGATGCGTGTCGTTTTCGAAATCGTAGCCGTAGGAGTCGGGGATCTTCCACTCTTTAACCTCGCCCCATGAGCCAATGTGCAAGCCTTTATCTAAGGTTTTGAGCGCCGTGGTGACATTCGATATAAAGCCTTTGTCGGTGTCCGAGACAATTGAGCTTGTGGATAGTACTGTTGAGAAAAGCTGATGAATCAATTGCTGGTAGTGTGTGCATGCGAAGGTTGTCGGGCCATGCTCAGGAGAGTTACATGGGTTCACAACGAGACTTCCATCATTGAAGAAGTGATCGGGTTGAAGTTGAGTGACCCAGAACTGCGCGACGCCTTTCATAAGCGGATAGCCCTGTTGCTGAAGCCAGGTAACGTTCTGGGAGTAAGAGAAATGGTCGTAGACGTGCTGCATCATCCAAGCTGGTGCTGCGGGATAATCTGCCCATTGAGCGGCATACTTCATGCCTGTGTGGCCGAAAATATTCATCTCATCGTGGCAGACCCAACCTTCAGCATTGTACAAAAGCTGGGCTGTTTGCGTCCCGCGTGGCACCCATGTATTCTGCATGTAATTCCAGGTGGCCACTTGAAGATTGCCGAGTCCTGTCTGATCGACACCCCAATGATTCATTTGAAGGTTGATGTCCGCATGATAATCTGCACCCCATGCTGCCTCAATATCTGGACTCCACCTCCCCTGAAGGTTTGGCGGAAGAGAGTTGTCACGGTTTGATGAGATAAATAAATGGCGACCAAGCTCGAAGAGTGTAGATTCCAGGTATGGATCCCCCGAGCCACTTGAGCTATATCGACTGATCATAGCAGATGTTTCGAGGCCAGAAGATTTTGCTGTATCGGGAAGGCTTAACGTAAACTGGTTGGCAAGACTTTGATAGTCTGCGATGTGGGCCTGTCTTATACCACTTTCCGCTTTTGCGGCCGCCGTAGAGGTGACTGATTCAACATATGAGCCAGGATCAACACCTTTGAAAGAGAAATTGGTTGCAGCAGTTCCAGCAGTCTGATCGTAATCGGTGTTGGCGCCGATGACAACACTAAAGGTCCGAATGTGAGAGGAAGCGGGAATCACGAGGGCTCCAGCGATGGTCTTGCTGCAGGATGCTGTCCCAGTTCGAGTGGTCAATTGAGCAATACCGTCGTATTTCATACCAGTGGGAGGACCAAGTTGTGTGACGCCGGTCAGGCGAACATACTGATCACCACAAGTTGCATTGTAGAAGCTTTGATCGGCTTTTTGGTTTTCCAAAGCAATGGTAATTGCTGGAAGAACACCGGTAGATGAAAGATTATAAACGCAAACTTGATCTGGGTAAGAGCAATATACCGTACTGGTGTAAGTATTTCCGTCATTGGCGGTAAAAACAGTAGTGTGCAAGCCTGTTTTCAAATCGAGAGATCTGTTGTAGGCGGTTCCAGATGTGACGCCTGCAATTGTAACTGAAAGATTTGCATAGACTTGAAAGCTTCCATAGTAGTTGTTATTGCCAAGTAATTGGTTGACATCTTGTGCAGTTAGCATCAGTGACCGAGATGCTGGCAATTGAACATACTCCCAGTGCCGTTTTGGAAGATCGCTTGTCTGATCCCAGGCAAATATTGGTACTCTTCAGAAGCTGGATTGCCGCCAGTATATGACTGTATCATGAAGTCAAAAAAATAAACTCTGGAGAATACTGGGGAAGCTCACTGAAGATTCGAATGGACCCCCAGACCAAAGAGAGTCAATGTTCAAAATAATCTTCTCTGCTCCAGGGGCGCCAAATGGCATAGCTCCCAATCGGCCATTTCCCACAGGGTATGCCTGCGTGAGGACATCGGCTGATGACGGGGTACTTGCCCAAAGAGCCTTAGCTTGGACCAGAGATATTGAACAAGTGAGTGAGGTAAGGGATAAAGGGGAGAAGAACTTCATGATTGTAGAAGGTAGTCTCATATGCAAGACGGTCAAGAATGGAGTACTTCTACAGATTTACTTCAAACTCAAATGGAACAACGAGCTAGCATCGGCCAGAATTTATACTCGTCGAGCAGAGTCTCTCACCGAAAGATCAACACGAATAAGAGGGCAATAGCCTAGATCTCGTTGTTTTGCCGATCATCCTCTGCGATTGCGGGGTGCACTGCTCAGAAATTCTCCGCCTGTAACAGTCGGTGATACATTCCGCCGAAAGAAACGAAACGACCCGAAAGTACCGACGGTTGATTGTGAATAAATAGTAAATACGAAGGGAAAGAAATGCGATGACCTTGAAAGAGGAGAAAATTCTCTCGTCGGCAGCAGATAGAAATGCAAGCGGAGCCTGATTTTTCCACAACGGCCCCTCCCGAGACAAATCTATCGAAATCAGGAACACCCGCTGCTGCGATCCCTCCTCTTCTTCCCATTATAGCCTCGGCATGCACCTATAATTTCTCATCTGAGATTTCGCTTTTCAGACAACTTTCAGCGCGCAAGAATCCTTGGATTATGCACTATTGCATCAGAGAAGCATGGATTCAATTACTCAAGCCCGGGAGGATAACCCTGGAGTTTACATGCATCCCCTTTACTGTAGCGAACCAATTATTGAACGCGGCATGGGCATTGTGCGCCCCATGGCTTTTCATTTGTGCGTTTTCACCTGTCGCTCTACCGAGTCACTGGACCGACGCCAGCCTACCACTAGTGGTTGTCAGAATTCGTGGCGCAAAGCTGCGTTGCAATGTATGGAACATTCGTAAAGTGACGAGATTGTTCCCCAGATCAGGGAACATTTAAAAAAGCAAATTGGCAATTAGGCTCTAAATGTTCCTCGAGCTACAGTACATTGAAAACCAGTATTGCGTCACGAATTCTAACACCCACTGGTGTACCACCCACCGGTAACCTATCATCCCACCGAGCACCCCCTTTTCGTTCACTATTGCACCACTTTAATTCAATGAAAAGAGAATTTGATTAATATAATAATACATTCTTGATATAGCTTAAGCCCAGGTAGTAAATTTTATTTTAAGGAAATCGAAGGGTGAGAAAGCTGCAGCTGGGTAGGTAATTCAAGGTAGCACGTGAAAACACCACGTGCAGTCGATCCACCCCGCCCCCACCATCGACAGCCGAGGAAATGCCAAACTAATTGATAAGATTGAATAAGCACATTTTCCTCCAACCAGGACCGCTGGCGGTAAGTCAATTCACCTTCCAACACATCAAGAACACAAACTCATTCAAACCAGCAACGGTAGCGCGTTCGACTCCAGATCGAAAGGTTATCCGTTCAAATCGGGTGTGGTTCAATACCGCAACACATTGGTGTTTCTTTTTCCTTTTTTGTCGTTTTTTCTGTCCCTTGAGTGGCCAGCGACGGTTTTAAGCGAGAGAACTGGCCACAACGAGCAAAGATAAGCAACAGTGACTTACGCCGAATTAGTGCTGCACCTCTGCTTAATAAAAGAAACAAGTCATGACAATGTGCAGATTTTAACAGATTCCATCGCCATGGCTGTTAGTTACCTAAGTTTTCGCCTCCCGCTTCATTTTTGAGTGCTGGAGGTGTGAATTAGATAACTTTCATTCACGTGTAAATATTAGCCCGCTCTATGGAAGTTCTGAACTCGCCCTTCGTCTTCTTACTAAAAGTAGAAAGGAAGGAGCAACTTCCTCTCTTTGAAAATTGAGTAGAGTTCAGATACCAGCGTTCGAAGAACTTTTGCTCTTTATAAAATCCGTAATCGGCAGCCTTCAAGAACAGGTGGCAACCATTGACTATATCACTGCAGTATACATTTGATTGAGAGGTACAAATGTGTTATAACTTGACGAAGGATTAGCGTTAGCATTAAACCAAGAAAGAAAACGCGAGACGGCCTTGGAAAAGGGCCTAGAGGATCTCTATAGCAAGAAATAGTTAACGTTCTTTTCGATTCGTCAAAAATAGCCAGACAAACAGAGCATTGAAAATGCTTAAAACAAAGTCCGAACTCACGGTCCCAAAAATCAATGAGTGAATGCACTGAATGGAAGGAAACATTAGGCAACACCAAACCCGGGACGCTGTGGGACTCACAAAACGACAATTCAAATAGCCAATACTTGCATCCCACAGGTATGGCGGAAAGCATTAATTTTCCAAAAAAGACAGGACAAGCGCAGACTACTCTTACACAAAATACTTAGGCAGAAAACAAATAAAGATCATGAAACTAGATGGAAGACTTACTGACCATAGACCAGGACTTGAAAACGCGATGAAATGATGATGGGAAATGGAATTGATGATGCTTAAGTAAGCATGAGCCCAAAGCTTGCTTTACTATTTGTAGCTGAAGCTCAATTTCAATCTACCTCTGCTGGTGCTGGTTTCCGAATCCAGTCTTGATCGCATGCAGGGGATCAAGAGCAAGCCTCCTCCCCTCAATTCAAACCAGCTGTTGACATCCATTACGCGGAGGAAATCACAAGCAAAAGCACCCAAAGTAAAGGGATGTTATGTCTCAATTTTCATATGTTATGCCAAATATACAAGTTTCGATTCCCACGACCACCGATCAACAAGAAACATTCACACAGTCTCCACTTTTTCCCCCGGCCCCACAGGCGCAGTTCTTCACAGTTCTCCTCACAATTAGTTCACAAAAGCCTTCCGGAGCAGTGACGAAGCTCGATCTAAGCACGGAACTTAGCGCCAACGGGCTTTGAAGCCTTGGTTGAAGCCTTGGCAGCACTATTAGTAGCAGGTGCAGCCGCGGTCGAAGCGTTGGCACCAGCCATCTGGATAGCGATGACTCCACCGAATGGGCCGGCGTTGCTGGGGTTGACGATCTTGACGAGGCAGACACCGGACTGGCCAGCGACGGTGCCGGTGCAAGTGGTGCCAGCAGGCACGGTGGCTGCGAACGGGTAGTCCTCGTTGACGTTTGAGGCGCGCTTGACAATACCCATGTTGACGAGCATGCGGGTCACGAAGCGGCGTTGCTTGGGTGCGGCGATGTTGCCCTTGGTGCCTGGAACTTGTTGGGTGACGGTCATCTTGTTGCCGGTGGAGAAGGCACCGGTTCCTGTGGGGTCGACGATGGCGGTGTACGGGCCGGCTCCGTCAGTGGTGACAATGTGAACTGTGCCGGAGATGGAGCCGCCGCTGGAGACTTGGGGCAGGGTGCTGCCAGACTGTGCAATGACGGCGCTCATGCCGGCGAGAGTGTTGGGGCCGGCCTTGGTCTTTCCGAGTCCGTCGGAGGCGGCGGCCTTGGAGTTGAAGACGGTGGTATCGACTTCGGTTTGCTTGTTGGTTCCGGCACCTGGGATGACACCACCCTGGATACCGAGACCCGTGGTGTTTCCACCGGCATCACCAGTCTATTGAGTACGTTAGTATGGACGATGAAGAATGGAATGAGGCTGCGTACCATGACTGCGATCTTGCCATGGGCGGCAACGAGAGGGGATGCTGCAAGAGCAAGGATGAAGAGCTTGGAGAACATGTTGGCTTGTGGTGGGGTAGTCTAAAAAGAACTGATTGAAATAAATATTATAGAGATTGTAAGCTGATACGAATCAATCGTAAGAGGCTGCAGTAGAAGAAGAATTGATTGAGAGTAAAGTAAACTGAAGAACTGTTGATCGCTGATGCTGAGTTCAGAGAGGGACTTTGAGCAGCTTTAATACTTTTTCCTGCTCACATAGTTCACGATGCTAGGGCCCTGACTTCGGTAGTTGACAACAGAGAACTTCTCGGCGGTCAATCATAAACGTGCCAAGATGGCCGTCAAGTCTCATCCTCGAGGTGTAACTCATGCATCTGATCAAAAGAGAGGTGGAGGACAGGCTCGAAAAGGAAATCGGACAACCCCAGGGCCAATGCCACAGCGCGGCGAGCCATTCACAAGCTCAAACACGTCGGCCATCTGTCAGAAGGCTGTTTCCATGCTACAAGAGCACATACCAGGTCAATACCCGCTGTGGCGAGTGATACCTCCGAGGGCAAAGAAGGTTGTACCGAGTATGATTGTCGAGACAGATTGCGGAGAAAGTCTGATCGTGCAGGCATTCGGGACAAGCCTGCTGGTGATCAATCGAATCATATCAAGATACCCGCGATTGAAACTGATTAAGTTTGTGGGCCGCGACCTTTCCACACCTTCGCGAGTCGGCTTGGCAGGGCTAGTGTCAAACAAGTCACGGTTTTTGTCTGTGCGACGTTTCCAAGCCCGAGCCAAGCGACACAGAGCCGGCAGCCAAGAGCCCCAAGTCGAGACAACTTGCTAGCCAGACTGCGACCAAACAGTTTGAGATCTCCATGCGAGCACCGAGAGTTTGGTAACCAGGGATATGGGTAGCATGGGGCTGGGTAGAGAGCGCAGAGAAACATCGGCTACCGGTAGGTGAGAGAAGAGGGAAAATCCTGAGTTGAACTTCAACAACAAATACAAAAGAAACAAGCAAAGGCAAGAATGAAATGGCAATGCAAATGTACGTAGTGAGCTCAAAATAAGCATTGAGGCTATCTAGGCGCCAATCTCTTTGCAGGTGCGCTTACCTGGGGCCCGTTGGTACCTGGGCGCTTCAATGTTTTGCGCGCCTAGCTAGACCGCTGGCTGAGCACTCGCCCTGCGCAGATCATGCAGCGCCAATCTGATACGAGGGGCCCCTGGTGTCGATTACCATTGCGCCTCGTGCGTATCGTCACGGATCTCCCAATGTGGATGTTTCGCAGGTCGCAAACATCGCAAGAAAAGGCTGTTTTGGGCTCGGAAGTGTTTGGGTTTTTGGAGGCTCTGAATCGATGGTCGGTAGGCGATGCCGATCAGGCGATCCGTAAGGAATATGGAGATCCTATTGATACTATTGACCGCGGTCAGACTGGAAAGGGACCATGGCAGGCTTGTGAACGGTGGCTGAGCGATAAGTGGAGAGGTAGCGATGGAGTGTGGAAGTTTTCGGGATGTTTCAAGTGTCAGGCACCAACAATTGTTGCTTCGCGTGGAAGTCGTGCAGCTGATTCACGTGATATGCGACAACAGCTCGCAAGCAAGGACTGCAGATGGTGCACATAATGTTTTGTATCTTCTATCTACCTGTCAGTGCTGCTAGTATCGCCGATACCCGTCAGCAGGCTAGCGCTGAGGCTGTGACCATTCCATTCCACGAAGTGCCTCTGCCATATTATTCAACACCGACTTGCGATATTCCCGCCAAGGATTGATACGGGGAATATTCTCCCAAACCTAGGAAGATGCCTCAGTTTGAAGCTATAACCCAGTATCTTAAGCCCCCTTCTCCTGCTGATAGACCTGACGTGCTCGAGAAAATATTGTTCCAAGTCCCCTCAAAGTTCTGAGCCCTGTGCTAATCCCGAAAGTCTCCCAGCAGACTTCGCAGCTGCATATGTCCAATATGTATATCATCAGAAAGCCTGCCAGCGAAGGTTCCTGCACTTGCAGAGACCAACTTTAACCCTCTATTCTCCGACCCCTACATATACCATCCACCCCTTCTCGCAATCTCCTGTCTCATCTTCAGTCTTTCCGCCTCTGTATCCTCTGCCAAGTCCTCTTCCATTCTCTTGATCTTCTCCTCAGAAACTGTGATCAATCTCTTAAGCTCTTTGATTTCCTCCCAGAGCTCCGGTTCCTGCACCTGGAACTCCTCGTCTGTTAACAGAGTGAACTCCCCATCTGGGGTGACTTCTGCTCCCGCCTCCCTCAGATCCACCATATCTACCTCCAAAGAATCCTTCCGTTCTCTCTCTAATTCGATGACCTTCCTCTTTTCCTCCATCAAGACATCCAGCTCACAGACCCCGCACAGTGCTGGTATCTGCTCAGCGGTGATCTTCGGCGGCGGGGGAGGACTGAACGCGGAGATGGGGCTGATTGGATGATTGCACTCTTTATATCTGAGTTCGAGTCGACAGAGCGGACAAGTAAGATTCGATTCTGGGGTGAGCCATGAAGCGATGCAGGTGTTGCCGAAGATATGGCCGCAAGCTGTGGTGACGGGAACTTCGATATTGCCTTCGACATTCGGGGAGTGGTACGGATGCATGCAGATCAGGCAGGTGATGAGTGGGTTCGTGAGGTGAGGCTGTGTATCCTTGAGGAGCGCACCGATCGTTTGCATTGAACCACAGGTCATGATTGCGAATACCTGGGTATCGCTGAGCTCGCCTCTTGCGCTTTTCAAGGCTGCTTGAATGGCTGATGTGGGTTGTTTGTTCTTTTGCCTTATAGGTGGTAGAGGAAGAGGCCTGAAGGGGTGCGGGCCCGTGTGATCCTGGGAATTGGGATCGGCCATACTGTGGATTGAACTGAATCTCTTCGAGGTCTTGTGGTAGGACGGATCAAAGGTAAGGTCAGGCAATGCAGGTAGGGTGGGACTAGATTCAATGGCCTCGACTAGGTTAAAGAAAGGCGCGGCCGCGTCACTTATCGACAAGACAAAACTACAGCACCAGTAGTTGTCAGATTTTGTGACGCAATACTGGCTTTCAATGTACTATGGCTCGATGGACATTTAAAACTAACTGCCATCTTCCCTTGTTAAATGTTCCCTGAGCTGAGGAACAATCTGAAAAGTAGTGGCTCCTCGCTTTATGAATGTTCTATAAGTTATAGTACATTGAAAGCTAGTATTGCGTCACAAATTCTGACAACCACTGGTGCAGCAATAACCAAATGTGACGTAATACATGCCGATTATTTCTAAGACGTATGGGCCTTTCTAGATGAGTAACACGAGGCAGTGATATGAGGGAAGACTCTTTCCCATAGTTGCAACTATCTGGTGTTGCTTGACAACCATTTTAGCATGCTTGCTCTTCAGATATGCAACAAAGGGAGAAGTCGACAGATGGCATTGTCCAAGCACCAGCCTGTACTATCGCGATATTGTCAAAGGCCTAGAAATATGGGACTCTTTATGACTGTGCTCAAGCTGAGCCGAATTCTCATACATGAAGTGTCCTCTTTCTCCTGGCAAAAGTTTGTAGATGGTATAACGTATCAAGAACCATCTTGAAAACTTAGAATCTTAGGGAAGTGAGTCTTATCGCAACAAGAGCTTGTGCAATGAACGAAGAGCCGTCCTTGATGTTTCCATCTTGACAATATTTAGAGCCAACTGACTATTGCAAAAGATACGGATTAAGAGCCACCTGACAATGTCCAGACTCAGATGGTACCATAGTAATGTCAAGAACCCTATTCTAGCAATTGCATTTTTGAAGCAAGACAGTACAGTACAATCGCAAACAACAACAAAGAAGCTAAGTTCAATAGAACAAGAAAACAAGGTGTTCGATGTTCCAGAGCTAGCTGGCACTATCGTTATCGTACAGGTAGCTATTGTTGTAATCACGAGACTACGTAAAGGCGGCCAGCCCACTAGGGGGGGACACCACGAAGCGAAAATCGATCTTTGTTGACAAATCCTTCTTTCCTCTGAGCTTTCATTGCTGTCGCATCAACACCATGGCTTCCAACAACGGAGGTAAGTAAATGGTCAAGAATTCAACTGACAGTGGCGATCGACAGCTGACCTGTTGTACCCGCAGAACAACAACGCTCACAAGCAGCACCCCACCAACCTGTTGTCAATCCACGTAGTGCAGCACAATGGCCCCAGAGTGGTAATAACTTGCACAGAGCAATCCGAACCAATATTATATTGGCCCAGGGACCGCAATACAACGCTCCGAGCCCTCTTAGTCCCCCTTTGTACATGAATTGTCAGCCTCACCCTAACCCGACGTTGGCACAGGCGAATCACGCGGCAGCGTTTGCGGGGCTCGTGGGTCAACAGCAAACTCCAGCTATCCAAGCTCGCAGCATGCTTCCTCCACCTCTTCCGCAACCAAGGCTTGCTCCCCACAATCAACTCCACAGTTGGGCGGCGGGCCGATTCTTCCCAGTCCAGTTAGATCGAATCTACAACCTCTTCCCAGTTATGTCACAGAACCATCCTCGAGGCAGCCAAGACCTCAGTATGGCTCCTCCTGACTTCTTCAACAATTACTGGGCATATGAACCCCGCTGGGATCTTGACCTTGACCAACTACGAGCATTAGTCGCGTCGCACGACCGGGTCGCTCAACAAGCTCCCGCTCAGCAAGTCCAGCCCGCTCAACATGCTCTCGCCCAGCAAGTCCAGTCCGACCAAGCAGTGCTCGTCCCCCAGACTCCTCCCGCAATCCCAACATGGCGACTCCTCTACCAAGTGTCACCATTTGAATGGGGCCTTGCAGAGGTTCTCCAAGTCCGTAAGTTCGACCTCGCGCCTCTTCTGCAGATCGAATGCTAACAGGAGATAGTTTCCGATCGCTTCGACACCACCCAGTTTATGCCCTCTTGGGAAGCAAATCACCGGCAATTGCCAGACCGTGCTGTTTCGGGTTCATTGCAGAACAATTCAATTTGCACCGTGTGCACCTACGCAATGAACATGGTTGACAGATGCGTCCAATGTCAAGTCAACTTCTTTGAGAGGGAGGGCAAGCTCCGAGGCATCCTTTGGATGAGCCAGGTCTATGGAATGTGGAAGGAGAGGATTGCTGGCGAAGACCTTCCGTTGCGACAGAAGGAGGTCTTTCTGCTGGAACTGACCATGCGTCTGAACTGGCTCAACGAGAGACAACAATTCATCTGGAAGGAGTCCCTTCGCATTATGAGGGAGGCCGAAATGAAGCACCCGTGGCATTGCATCTGCCAAGGTGGCAGCATGTACGAGCTGGCCACGAACTCTCCGGAGGGTACGATGGACGAAGCCGAGGTCACGGTGGAGTTTCATTCGACGGAAGAAGAGAGCCAGGCCGAGGAGGAATTCAGCGATTGGAGCACGGCGGAGGAAGACCAGCAGGAAACAGACACGATGGAGTGAGAACTGATCATCATCGATCATCGGATACACAAAATCGAGTCTTCTCCGAATATTTGGCTGATGGAGCCCTCCTGTTTGATTAGAGATCCAATGAATACACGCCCACCTTCGACGGTGCGAGCCCCGAATTTGACAACAGTGCAGCCGCGTACTCGTGCAGCAGACCATAATACAGTGTCTGCTTTCTCCTGAGCAAGACGTGTCTGCCTCCACTTTTCATCCAGTGACAACGTAATCCCACTGTCTTCATTCATTTTATCCTGAGACCTAAAGTCCCGAGCTCCGATCCTGGGAAGCGTGGCAAATTCGTTCAAAATGAATGCTGCCAAGCCCTCGACCAGCGGACCCCTAAGCACCAGCGTGCCAAATATTCCCATCTGCTGCATCTTCTTCCTCAATCCCTTGTCTTTTGAATCCTCGAGGTCCCCTGCTAGTATCACATTGTCTCTGAGAAGCAGCCTGGGCTTTCCGCCAGGTTCTGCAAGAGCCCAGACCTCATTCCTTCCACTCCATGTACTCAAATCCCAGTCTTCTCCTCTTGCTGTGCGACCTGCAGAGACCCAGTCAAGGAGACAAAGGGATGCAGTATTCACAAGCGTGAAGGTCTGTGACTGCTGATATACACTGCCTTCAAAGGGTTGCACTGGATCAGGGAGGAGGCATAAGGCCGCATTGTCTTGGAGGGTCACGTGGAGTCGTTGCTTGGTGATGACGTCTCTGGTTGGAGACTTGAAGATCTTGGTATGGCCTTGGGTTACGATACTGAGTTTGCCATCTGGCTTGACATCGATGGTGAGGTGGACTTGATCACCACCAACAAGTCCGCCCCCGTAGGTGAGCAGGAAGACAAGGACGCTCTTTTGACCAGCAGCAGGCGAAGGTGATATGAGCTTCAATGGGTACTGAAATGTAATCTTGGAGAGAGCGGATATGCCATGAGGGAGAATCTCCACCACGATCTGGCCCTCTCCAGGAGCAGAGGAGGAAACGGGGAATGGGGAGGTCATGAGGACAGAGAGGATACACGCATCGTGGAACTCGGCGGCAGGGTTCAGGTTGTATATGAATGTATAGCTGGAGATTCCAAAGATTAAATCTACAGTTGTGCTTGTTCGTTTCTGAGAAGTGGCCGTAGAATGACCTGGCCTGAATGGAATATTGTTTGATGTGAAGAAAGAAGAGGAGAATGTGAAGCTGGAAGTCGGAGGTGCGCTCTAAATTTGCCGAAAGTGCGCTAAGCCTATTGCGTTCCCTTACAACCCATCGCGACTCCCTCCAATTCGCGCGCGATCAACAACGTCAATCGTTTCTTACGCGCCCGTAAAACCTACTCTCCTATCCAGCAAGCATCAAATTCCCCATCGCAACAAATGCATCAATGACTACTCGACGAACGCCGCTCATGGACATTTCCAACAACGACGTGACGAGTACTCCAGTCGCGACTGGCAGTAGGCGTAAATCTGGACGCGCCGTGAAGGTGCCCGAAAAGTTCGTCCCTGATGCGCCATCCTCCCAACAGGGCTCTGCGAGCGCAAAGCGGAAGAGGGGGGGAGAAGATGCCGAAAACGACGCGTCGGACATAGATGAGGATGAAGAGGAGAGCGATGCGACCGTTGAGAGCGCTGCGGAGGAGGAAGTGAGAGAGATTCGGCGAAAAGCGAAGACTACGAAGCAGCCAGCGGCAAAGAAGCCAAAGGTCAATGGCACTGCGACGCACGATAAGGAGGCCCGGGTTAAGCTTCCTGCCCGACCTAAGAAGACTAAGAAGGTAGCAATTGCAGACAAGAGCGCGGAGGGACTCTACGGTAAGCGCGTTTGCTCAGTCCGATCGGAAATAACTGCTAACTCTTATTGAAGCTGATGTATACACGAGTGGCGAACCTGCTGAGGACGTCGCGGTCCAATGGTTGGCTAGATATCAAGAAAACAACCATGAGGCCCTGACCGAGCTTGTGAACTTCATTTTCAAGAGTGCGGGTTGCAGTGCGCAGGTCACCATAGACGATATCAATGATGCAGACAATGCGGAAACGAGAATAAAAGATATGCAGGATCAGCTTCAAGCTGTGAGTGAAGCATACACTGCCATCGCACAACGGAACGCTGACATTTTTTTTAGCAACAAGTTACGGACTACCCCCTTATTTCGAAGGCAAAGAGCGGCCACGCGTTCCGTGCAGCGTTGATAGACTTCATCGATAGTCTGATTAAAACCCTGCACACTAAGGGAACATTATACACCGACATACCGTTAATGGAGAATGTACACGTCTGGCTATCTTCAATGGCGGATTCCTCTTCGCGGCCCTTCCGACATACCGCGACTCTGGTGGCATTGGTCATGGCTAATTCCTTCAGCAAAATCGCAAGTGGTGAAATTGAAGCCTCGGCGAAGGTTCAACGCCAGCTCGAGGGCGAGAAGAAGAACAAGCGACCGAACAAGGCCAGACTTGCGGAATTTCAAAAGAAGGTCGAAAAAAACGAGAAGCAGAAAGCTTATATCGAGTCAGAACTCCAAGGTTTCTTTAATGAAGTGTACGTCCACAGATACCGCGATATTGATCCGAAAATCAGAATTGAATGCGTGGAGGCTCTTGGATACTGGATCACCACGTTACCGAGCGTGTTCTTCGAAGGCCAGTACTTGCGATACATGGGATGGATGCTCTCAGACACTCATGCAGGTATGCGACAAGAGGTTATCAAGCAGTTGTCGAAAATCATGAAGAATCCAGCGAACCACGGCCAAATGCGACACTTCATCGAGAGATTTCGACCTCGCCTTGTTGAGATGGCGACTCGGGACTCTGAACCAAGTGTCAGAGCCGCTGCAGTGGAGCTAATGGATTATGTTCGACAAGCCGGGATGTTAGAGCCAAATGACATTGACACCATTGGCAAACTCATCTTTGACTCGGAACCGAGAGTTCGCAAAGCCTTGGTCGGTTTCTTCGCAGAGAGCATCAAAGATTTGTATGACAACCGAATTGAGGAATTGGGTGGTGAGGAGATCCTTGAAGACATCCTGAACCCCGAGGACGAAGAAGACCTGGGCACACCTCGTGGTGCTTGGATCCGATACAAATGCCTTGCAGAAAGTCTTTTAAGCTACGACGACGAGGACCAGGAAGAAATGCCAAGTCAGATTGAAGCAGCGGACTATTTGAATGTTTCTGGGACCGAATCGAGATTTACACTTGCTGCTCAGGCACTCTACGATAAGGTGCCCAACCTCAAAGAATGGGAAACCCTGGCAGGTTATCTCCTGTATGATCACTCTGCTCCAGCTACTGGCAACGAGACTGAACGAGCGCTAAAAGACTCGATCAAGCCTACGGAGAAAGAGGAGTTGGTCCTTCTGGAGGTTCTCAACGCGGTGGTAAAGGTTTCGCTGACGCACGTGCATGGTTCAGAGCATAGCAAGAAGACCAAAGCGGAAATTCAAGAAGCGAAGGGGAATGCTGCACGACATCTGGCCGGACTCATCCCGAACTTGCTGAAAAAATACGGCGCAGATCCAAAGACTGCGACCGTGGTGCTAAGATTAGAACATGTATTGAATCTTGGTATCTTCGAAGAATTGCGACAAGACTCAACAGTATATGCAAAGCTGCTGGATGAAATCAGCGCACAGTTCAACGGCCATGCAGACAAGGGTGTTTTGAGCGAAGCTGGTGCTGCACTTTTACATGCTCGCGGATACGAGGAGCTTGAAGAAGTCACAGAGAGCAGGATGCAGTCGCTCTGGGATGATACCACCAGTGCACTTCGGAAGATCAACAAAGCAGGAGAGATATCCGTAAGAGGCGCGATGCGGAACAAGGTTCTCACCGAGCTGTCACATAACCTCGCTAGGCTCGAACAACTTGCGACAATCTCCAGTCCAGTTGACAGTTTGGAGACAGATGCCGGAAAAGGCGATCCCCTACCTATCAATATCGTTCTGGACACTATTGCGCGTGGCGTGTTCGAGGATTCAAATGACGAGGCCCGTGATGCTCTTGAGGACGAGGTCGTTCTCTCAGCCATTCGCTCCGCAATGTTTTACTTCATGTGGAAAGTCAAGTCCTTTATCGACGCAGTTGCTGCCAGCGACGAGATACCAGAACTTGATGTGGACCATTTGAGAGAATTGCAGGATATTTTCACGACGAACCTTATTGCAGCTTTCTCTTCAAGATCTACTCTTGACCCCGTTCGGCTTATTGGAGCTGGCGTTCTTCTCGACTTCTACATTCTCTTTTCTACCCTCCGACCTGAAAAGAATTCAAAAGCTGGCGATGCAGCGTCGAACGAGAATGTACATTTACAATCACTCGTCCAAGAAATCGGACCTGAAGTGCAGGCAGAACTCACCTCCATCTTCGATTCTTTAGAGAAGCAGTTCTCAAAAAAGTCCAAGAAGACCCTGGCTGAGCCCAGCGACGACGAAGCTCCTCAGGAGCTTGAATCCGAGCCGGAAGACGATAGTGAGGAAGACGTAACAGCGAGCGAAAAGCAAGCTGAGACCCTTCGCGCAGAACAACAACTCTGCGAGCTAGCCGGCAAACTTGTCCTCGCGATCCTGGCGCGCGTCATTGATGTCTCCGGCGAACTTAAAGGCAAGCTGCGCCACCGTCTGCAACGAAATCGCTCACGGCTAGGTCACAACTTTAAGGAAGTGATCGCGTATCTCGATGATCCGAAGCTGAAGGGGAAGAAGAGCCACAAAAGCAAAGCGCAGCAGGCGGCTGATGAGAAGAAGAAAGCTGTGCAGAAAAGCGCCGAGTTAGTCGAAGAAGACGACGAAGAAGACGATCCGTTCGCCGAACTTGAGCCGGAGGAAGGCACAGCTGAAGATTTACGGAGGAGGGAATTACTTGATGAGGAGCCTGAGAATGAAAATGATGATGCTGGGGAGGGCGCGGCGGGCGGTGGAGAGGAGGATGATGAGGATATGATGGGTGATTGATTGCTTGATTGTATGGACGTTTTCATTTCATGAATGTAGGAATAAGATGATGAATGCTACAAGGTATACCAGCTACTGGAGATAGTTGTGCTTCTGGCCTAGATGGGATTGAGGCAGGGAGGGAAGATGCGTTACATAGTTGCGTCACTTGGATGCATTTGCATTGCTTTATGAATGGAATGATTGGCTTTCTTTTTCTTTATTTTGGCATCTGGATCGGCTTCTTTCGTAGGACAACAGAATAGGAGAATAATGACCCTTTACTCTTCAGCCTTTCGGCAAGCGTGACGCTATTGATGACTTACAAGCAGCTAAGCAGCAGACGGAAGAGGCAAGTACGATCATGGCCGACCTTATTGATGCTAATAGACGGGAGAAAGAAACGAACAGTGATTCACGAACCTGTACTGTACCCTGTACGAAAAAGGCAACTCTATGCGAGCAAAAGTCGATAAATAGTGCACTGGTGATCACGGGCCGTCAATCAGCAACAAGACACTCGATGATTGGTACCATGCCGGGAAGGGTTGAACACTCGCAGTCCAGTCCGTTCCATTGGAGTGTGTAGAGACAGCAGCTCCCTGGGAGTGCAAACCAAGGCATTGCTGAAAGTCTGCGGGGGTGGGGTTCCGGACTTGGGGGGGGGAAGGATGCTTCGGGAGGAGTGACAGCGGATGTGAATATGACAACAATGAAAATGTGTATTGCAACAGGGCTGTCGAATTGAAATCGATATCCAGTATTCGGTTCCGAATCTGCAGATTTTGTGCAGCGGGGCGAAATGCCTAGGGGAAAGGGGGAGGGGGTGAAGGCGCGGTAGGAAGTGATAGTGGAGGTGAGCCTGACGACAATCAAAAGAGATTGTTGTGGCGCGTTGCCGAATTAACCTTGATATCCTGGCATTTTGCAACGAGGGCGGGAATGGGGAGAGGGGGGAGAGGGGAAGCGTACCTAGTGAGAAGTGAAAATTGAAGGTGAAGATGGCTGCGGCGGCATGTACGGCTGCCAGCTTCGCAAAGGAAACCGTCGTTCCCGATATACGGGCATTATACGGCATAGGTGGGTTTCAAGGTCTCAAGGAAGCCTAAAGACATGCTTAACAGAGATTGACAACAGCGGTGAAATGACAGCAAAAGAGGGACAATACCTAGCAAAGAACCAAAATAGGTCCGAGTTAATATTCACCAGTGTGGTAGAGTGTCTTGTTATTCCAATATGGACTGAACAATACTCTAATGGCCTTTGTCCGCAGTTAAAAGGTTGTCCTGAAGTCCCGTAACGCCATCATCAATTGAACTTGTCCCTCTCGCGATCGACGAAGGGCAGCGTTATATACACAGTGGGAGGCGCGAAAATCTTGCAAAGGTCACTCGCTGGTGCTCGCCTACATTCATTCGTTCCTTCCTTATTCGGCAAGTCTTCATTATTCACATAGGATTGCAATGACGTGAACCAAGGCGAATCAGCCGGGCGGTCGCTCTTTCCTCAGCCACCTCCTCGACCTTTGGCCAAAATCACGGAATCGCGATATCCAAGTTTGATACATACAATCATGTCTTATCACCAAGGACTCGAGGGGAGAAAGTGGCAGAAGTGAGCCGCCTGATCAGACCTTTTGTCATTGAGGCAGGGTCTAAACTCGAGCGAAGCCACGACAAGATTGTTCAACTTTGGTACATACAATCTTTTTCAATCCCCCAGGAACTGAGAAAGGGAGAAATTGAAGGGTGAGTCATGAGAGGCAAAATTTTCACGACCAATAAAGATTCAAGACTCGAGCACCCCCGAGGGTTACAAAGGCTTGGTTTGACTTCTGGTAGCTCCGGGCCGGACTGAAACGGTCATTTTAGTCGAAGTTTATTTCAAGTCCATGTTAATGGATCTATCGAGTGAAAGGGATGCTTGATGGACTGGTCTCGATTATGGAAGATGGGAATATTGTTCCAGGCTAGGGAGTCAGCAATATCGGGAGGGGATCAAACAGCCTGGAGGGTCGACTTAGGAGAGCAGTATGGAAAGAGAGGGAAGAATTGAAGAGTTCAAGAGAGAACTCAGTCGTGGGAGAATTATGGTCAAAACCTAAGGCACGACAGACAGAGCACCCTTGGGAGACTTCAATGTCATTAATATCCGTCCTGAGGCTCTCCCATCTCCACGATTGCACCACTCCAAAATGGTCTGGGATCTCGGCACGGTGAACCACAGCACTTCTTGATGCGACGAATCACTTCAATTTTGGCTTTAAAAGCTAGCTCAACGGTGGCTCCCCTGCTCGGTGTCAGCGTTCAGAGGCTGTGGGAGCAACAGTCTTTCACGCAAGGTTGTAAATTATCATTTTGAACAAGCCTCCTGACCAGCATCGACTCAATGAGATCATTGAGCACGCCACACAACACCCTCAAACCCTACTCTTGGGATCTGCCTTGGAAAGCTTCTTTTGCAGCATTTGCGAAAGATCGACGCTAAGACAAGCTTCTCCTGGATCACCTACCTAGATGGCCAGATAGAGGAACTAGCTTGAATGTCCTAGCGAACCAATCTCCAAATTTTTGAGGCCAAGTTCTGTCAGCCATGCTAAGTAGAAAGCTCTGCTTGGGTCCCAGTGCGTGTTTTGGATGTTTCCCTAGAAGCGGCAGGGCCTCGTACCTGGAGGAGTGGAGTCACTGGAGTGCGGGGAAATCCCCGCGATTTACGTCCCATCTTGTTCGGTGTTGCTCCATCCCCGCAAGCATGATTTCATGCTTCAGAATTCAGTCTCACAGGACAAATCGTCAGTTTTTACGCTCTGCTTTTGTATCAATATCTCCTGGGGTTATTAGATTTTGTTCTGGGTACGACTCAAAAGGGCGAGCCATGCATTTTCCGATTGTGGTTCGTGAAAACTCTATTTTGATGTCATTGAAGCATTGACCACGATCCCTCCTTCCCCTATATGTTTCGCCTAGTTGCTCTAAAGAGGCTAGACAACCCTTTCAATCTGCTGTAATTGGACCTCGACATCCCGCAAGTCGCCCAACTCTCGCAACAAAGGGTTATAATCATCCCTGCAAGCCTTGCGAGTTCTCTACTTTACCAACTGGTACAACTGGTGGTTGCGAATATATTCAATCCATGGTACATATAGTGAGTCTGAGTAGAGCCCTGTAAAAGCTCAGAAGTTTCTCTGCTTTTGCAGAATTCTTTCTCTCCTTCTACACACGCAAATTTCTGTTCTTGGTGACCGATTAATATCTGTGCAAGCATATCATCACTCGTTTCTCAGAACATTCGTTACTTCTGAACATTTTCTACTGCAATCATTCATACCTGTATTTGGCACCCAGTTCCATTGCTTTCTTTGCAGAACAAACACACTTCACAATGGCAACTTCCACCATCATCACCAGCAGCCTATACACCCCAATGGGTTCTTTCGGATACTATCCTCAATCCACCACCACGGCAATCGATTCAATTACCTTGCTCAAACAACAATTCTGGAGACAAGCGCAACAACCCAAACAAAAAACATTCCGCCAACGGACTGCCTCGCCGCCAAGAAAATGCTCAGATCCCACCCAAGGCCATCTTTCGGAAGATCACCTGGCCATTGGCATGGTCGTCTTCCTCCCACCAAAAAACCCCAACCGAGAAAACTGCATTTGCATCCTTCCCAATTGTTACCGCCGCCAACTCCTAGACAAGGGTTACAATCATCCAGCCCTCGTCCTCGGTATCCGGGATGACCGCCAATCTGGAGGCGAGCTCACAGCTCTTTGCTGCATTGTAAGTCATACCTGCCTTTTTTCACGTTTCGTACAAACTCTATCCTCGGCAGATTTCGGGAAACTCAAAACCCATCGCCCACGAACCCGCCAGCAGATTCGCTCTTACCCAAATCCAGAAGGGCATTAACGAAGCTCCAACCACGGCTCCAAACGGTTCCACTACGCTCTACCTCGAACCGGAGAGCAGTCTGATGAAGAAGTCTCACGTCGGTGACTTACACGTCTACGCCATCCCCATCACTCAGCTCGTGAACTTGGGCAGACCACTACAAAACCGACTTACGAAGAAGAGCTACGAAGCATTGATCGCCAAATTTCCGTCGCTGACTCCCGGAAAATGGATCACAACCGCCGACCTCGCCGACGGCGAACATGACCCAGCCATTCATTCAGCACTTTCAGCCCCTATTCCAGTTAGACAAGGACCTGTCATCAGATATAACCAACACGAGCTCCTTGCCGTGCAACCGTATGCTGACAACAAGATTGCCGCCGCTATTAACAATGTCATCGAAGTCCGCTCTGCGGCGATCAAACGAGCAGCAAGTCCGACCATCATTCCAACCAAGGAGGCCAATTTCGAGAATATCATCGACGAACTCCTGTCGCTGAACATTCCAAGGGAAAAGATGCTTGAGCTACTCAACAGCCCCACCCAACTAAACACACTGTTCTCACGGATGAAACACCACATCCTACGATTATCAGAACACACTAATTCGACGTTGGAAACAACCTGATCACACCGTCGTCACCACTTCCATCTAAACGGATCAGCCAAAACTAAAAGCACCACATCGCATTCTATCTCTGAGTTTCGAGAGCTCAACCAGCAACCACTGGACCTTTGACGACAAGTTCGACAGGGAAGATAGACAACAGCCTCCAAGTATCCAAAATCTATCCAAAATCTTGGACAATACAGCAACAGCTCGACTACACCATCAACCACAAGCCCAGTCATCCAAACGACCAGCATGCATTCATCGACACTACGATCGAATAAACACACACAAAAAGAACGACCAAACTTCTTCCTCTAAGTCTCTACAGCTCAACCAGCAATATCTGGGCCTTTGAAGATTACTCTGATAAGGGAGGGAAGTTGCAAAATTCAAGTATCCGCGAGCTTCGGTGAATCAGCGACCTCAAAAACAACAACAAAAAAAATCCCATTAGTAGTAGCTCTCAGCTCCTCGAAAATACCAAGCTCAACTTCGACACTACCCTACCAAATAACAAACACCTGATGGCAACATATCGACATGGCGACGATCCCCTCGACACCTCGATCGAGTCAACAAACAACAAAAATCAAACGAGAACATCGAGCTCGAGAAAGCCTTGAGCAGCAGTGCAACAATCTCTCAGTCATCCAAACAACCTAGGATTGGCCATCAAACAACCACCAAGAGCATGGCGGCTTCAATGCAACACCTTGAATAATATCATACGGCACAACTTCGATATTACAACAAATACTTCGGCTGAAATCACTTGGATAGAAATCACCAACCTATGCCCACAGAGCTTCGAACACCAAACTTCCCACTATCATTGTCTCCTCGGATTAAGAGACATCCTCAGCTTAGAAAACCAGATGAAACTGGCATCTTCGCACTGGCACGCAACTCCATACTCCATATCACTGGCGACTTCCCAACCCTGGCGACTCTGCAACAACTTTAGCATCTTTCACAACTGAAGCACCTCCACACAATTTGAGCAACTTTTACAATACCGCCACCACCTTCACGCATCTTGAGACCGATAGTCTCACCCATCTCGGTATCAAACACAATGGCGACAACCACACGACGAATCCGGGATCAGCAATTCCATCAAGAAAATCTTCATCGGCAAATCATCAACAACTCGGTCTAGGCAAGCTCTCGAGTTCACATCCTTAAGAGATCACATGTACAATACAGTTTCACCATACTCGCGATCTCAAACAAGGCACAACAACCAACACCGCAAAAAACAAACAGAAAAACCAACACAACACATCACTATGGGAAACTCGTCACACCAGGACAGGCGGAGGCTCACGGAAGACACAATACCGGAAATTGACGGGGGACAACGGCTGTTGGCGGATTCGAACTGTACGAAACGTAAGATACCTATCCCAATGCTCCTCGTACCCTATATTCTCAGCCTGAATTTACGGACTAATTCTCAGCCATAGACTATATCACATCGGGACAAGAGAAGGAAGCAGATGCTCACTGGAATTGGTACGAACTGAAGAGACGGAATTTGGGTCGGATGGGAGGATTACTTGTGATGGATGGATATGATTAATTGGCACGGGTTTGTGTATGGTAGATAGGCTGAATGAAGGGTTTAAAGGGCTTGATTTTCCTACTAGATTGTGACTTGAAGTGATAATAATTGGTTCGTGAACTGGGGGTTACCGAATCATCCACATCCCAGATCTTCTGTTCAAAACTTAAAGCATGTCTGTCTGCTTGTGAAGCAGTTGGGGGCAGGGCTGCCAAGTTTCGTCTGAGATTACCTCATTGAGAAGCTTGAATGAGAAGCTTAAAAGTCCCTCGAGGCCCCCAAGCTGCAGTGCTTTCTACCATGATCCTAGCAAGCTATCTGATTTGACTGTGGGAAAAATAAAGGCTGAGGAGTTGAGGATTGTCGATGTCTTGTGGAGAGGCTGAGCCAAGAAAAAGCCGCAAACCACGGGAGGCATTGCGCCTAACAGCACACCATCAGAGGTCGGCCAAAATCAGCGTGAAGCCCATCGAATGCACAGAGATCGAACGTGAAAAATGATTACTTAAATCTGTAATCTTGCCTCAAAATCCAGATAATGATTGACCTGTTTTGACCAATCCCACCAGATCTTATACCGAAAGGACATTTCTTGTGAACACTGACCTATGCGTTTGCATCCAACACTGATGGAACTTGTGCGTACGTAACGAGTAAGGCTACGCATAACACGTCGAACGCAGGCAGCGGCCGAAGTGATTGCACTGCCACGGGAGACCCTGTACTCGTTCCCATTAGCGTTACACTCTCCGAAGTGCTGCAGCCTGCAGAGGGGCTGGCGCCTGACAATGCTGGGCTTGACACAGCCACCACGATACAAGCACTTCTATGGTAGAGAGATTATATAGAACCTCATACGACATGAAGTAAAGCAGCTTGCAGTGCTGTTGGTTTACTGAAATTTTGCATCTGGTCAAGCCACCTTGTACAGCATTTTACAGCTCAGAAAATCGCAGCAATGATTATATTCATCAAGCAAAGTAAGTTTCGAAATTTATGCCTGCTCGAAGATGTCGGCGAGCCTAACTTGCTGATTTTCAGTAACCGATCGCGAATCTCATCTTGAAGTCCAGCCCAGCGATACAGTCGAGAGCGTTGCAAGGAAGATCGAAAAAGAAGAAGGCATCCCTGTACCCCAGCAGCGTTTGATTTATGCTGGAAAGCAGCTGGAACTGGACCGCTCATTGGCGTCCTACAACATCCATAGAGAGAGCACCCTACACCTTGTGCTGCGAGAGAGGGGTAGTTCTTATTCGAAGGAGAGCACTGTCCCGACTGGGACTGCATTTCCACTAGTGCAGGAAGCGTTTCAGAGAATCGATCAGTGGAAAGTCCTAGCTGAGGAGGGAGATTTCGACGCTGACACTCACATCGTGGATCCGCATGCACATTACGAAGCACTGGATTCACTTCAGCAAACGACTGTGAAATCATCAGAGTTCTACCGTCAATCCGGGGGATACCGCCTAGGCCATGCTGGTGGGGAGGAACCGGCCTTACAGCATTCGGCATTAACAATTACTGCACCACCGTGGATCAGCAACCTGGTGTTCGACCTCCAGAAAGGAAGTTCTGCAGCAAAAGAGATTGTTTTCAATCTCTGCGAAACCTATCTCGTGATTCACTCGGTCATCAAAAGCTTCGAGATCCTGGAATCGAGGCAATTTTGCACTTCGTTCTTCAGTATCCTCGTGGAGCGATGCGATGGGGCAGTTGCTGAAATTGTCAAAATCCACAAGGGACTCCTGTTCAAGCTTCGGGATTCGCTTGAGGTGGCGATCACCATTGCTCGCAACGTCGGGGTGGATCTTGAGAGCGACGAGGAGACAATCATGGACTGCATTGGGCCAGCCTCTCAAGAGTTCTTAGACGCTCTCGACTGTACGAAACTGAGAAGCGACGTACTTATTGTGAATACTCTCCCAGAGATGTTGAATCTCTACCGAATGGTAGCTTGTATTCTGGACCTTGGCTTGGTCAGTTATGTTGGATCGCATGCTGCGCGGTTCGATACAGAGATCTTTCAGCGGGAGATGGACCCCCTAAGATTCGACCTGCCGAACAATCTCTCCTTTGATTGTAGTTTGCGAACTCTAGCATGTCTTGAAGGTTTTCTCGATGCAAAGTTAGTTTGGGTATTCCGAGCTGCGGTGAATCTCTCATCAGTAACCATACAGAGCAAGAATAAGAACTCGAAAAAGCTCTCCATTCTTACAACTATCGATGCCCTCGCAGACATCTGGGGCAGCGTGTGGGCAGAAGCCGAGGAGCAGTTTGTAGCGGGCGAGAAGCATGTACGCGTCAAGAAATATCATGTCTCGAAAGGAGTTATTCGACGTGTCCGTGAAGATGCTGCACCTCTAATTCGAGGGGCAGTGAAATGCCATTGGTATAGCTGGGCACAGGACTATCGACGAAGGTTTTCAACGCTACTCAGCAGGACGGTCGATCTAACTATGGCTGTTGATGATAAACTGCTTATCGGGAACGAAGTACGGACCAACAATAGCTGTACTTACAGTCTCCAGGAGTACGAGATGAATTATAGCGACATGATTAACAGCTTGGGCACAATGCCATCTACTTGGAAACTTGATGGAGTCACCATGGGTGTACAGCTGACTGGCCCAAAGGTGGTTGCTTTCCAGATCCAGGGAAATGTTAAGAAAGTTCCCGAAACAACTATCAAGCAGTACTTATGGACAAAGTGGAGCTTGCAACCTGAGCGCGCGAACCCAGGGATTCTGAACAACTACTTTGGCGTAGAGGTCAGCCATTGCACTGGTAATGCGAGAAGGGTCCCTCTCAAGTATATTCTCCTAATGGAGCCTATGCAACAGTTGCTGGAGCGCCAGATCCCCAAGTGGTCAAGTACGACATGGGGTATGAGCTTCCAAAAATCGCTTATGATCGACTCCAACGATGCGATATTCCAGTTTTGGAACGATCATGTCGAACAGAGGCCACTTGTTGGGCAGCTAGTCAGATGCATCTTAGATGTCCTCGATAGCACGGGCAGAACGGACTTCGGCTTTCGCGCTGCGTTTTTGCACCAGAACCGTGAACTAGGCGTGGATTTGGACATCGACAACAACGAGTGGGCGGGGCTGCTCCAAGACTCGTATCTCATGGCGACCTACGCCATCGTCAATAAGATCTGCTTGGAGTTCAGACAACCTGACCATACAACGTCAATCTGCGGCGACGAAGCGCGATATACCGTCCTTCAGACGCACATTGGGTTAAAAACGGGGAACGGTGGCAGCAGCTCCCCTAACGACCGTCTGAAGCGCCTGAAGATTGAACCACACAACCAAACCTTTAAGACGGTGAACGAGGAAGAAAGGGATTCCACTGCTCCTCATTTCATGGCCCCAGAAGCATCAATCAAGCGTATGCTACAACTCAATTTCAACCTCACCATCGCCAGGGAACTATTAGCCCCATGTTTCTATAGGTGGAACAACATGGTCCGGAATAAAGAAGCCAAAGTAATACTCCGCGCCTCCGGCAGGAGCTATGGAGGCATGAGCTATAAACGCAATCGCGCGTTGTTAAAGGATGGCGATAGTGAAGGTATCTGTGAAATTCCAGATCCTAGGGAAGTAGCGGAGGGAGCCTTATCACAGTTGGAAATTGAAGCGTTAATTGCGGAGGAGATGAAGGCAGACCAACAAAGGAGGCGGGTAGCTTGACTTATGAACGTGGAGGAATACGGACAATACACTTTCAGAAGCCAATAAGGATATGAATGTTTGCAAGCTTTGGAATGTAGGAACGTGAGTATGCGTTGCACTATATTTCGTCCAGATTCAGCTCGAGGGTATGAGCTGACTCTCAATCGTAGATTCTGTCACCTCGGGGCGGGCGGAGGCAGCAGAAGCTTGCTCGGGTTTGGAGGAAAGGGGTAAGGACTATGTGGGCTGAACAGGTAATTTATGAAAATTAGATTTTGTCAAAGTTATTTTGTATGGTTGAAAGGATTAAAAAAGGACTTGAAAGTTCAAGAATTTTTTGCTTGCTAGTCTAGTGATATGACCCCTGTGATAAGCGAGGGAAAAAGTGGTAAAAGTGGAGATGCACGAGCCATGTCCACCTCACCGCTGCCCAAACGTATGACCAGCCATCATCAACCACTAAGCCTCCTCCCGTGGTTCGTGTTTATCCACTCTTTGCGCCCATTTTTATCTCCAATTCCAACACGGCAACTACGCCAATCAGCTTCCGATTCCTATGCAATAAGGAATTGAACTGCACCCACTGTTACCCACTCCCTCGTCAATGTCAGCCTCCTAAGAACGTAAATAAAACTCACAATATCAAAGCATTTTCACTCTCATAACATAGAATTCTGAAAGCAACATTTCTGAATTCGCCTTTTTGGCCTGCCGTAACTGATTCCAGCTCTCTAGACTTCTTTCTTCATCTGGGGCGATATCACATGCAACCCGAACAGCCTCGAAAAGAAGATGCTATACACCCAACGTATACCCAGCGTCTCAATCATCCAAATCGTTGTTGCACCAGAACCACACCAGATCTCTTCCGGCGGCTTGGTTTTCATAACCTTGGCAACTACATCCCTAGCATAAACACTCGGGCCCATTGCATCACCTGCTAACCCTTCCCACGCTTTATTTATTTTGCCTTCCAGATATTTATAATTAGAATCTATTCCAAGTCAGCCATTAAACCCAGCATTGAGGTTCAAAAACCGCACCTTCAGCTAGCTCCAACCTCGAACTCCACATCCCAGTGCGTACAGCAGCAGTAAGCACAAACACGACCCTAACCCCTAGCGGTCTCATCTCTAATCTCAATGTTTTTATCGTACAGCTCCACAGCTGCTTTACTGGAATTATACACCGCCTGGCTCGGAATAACTACGCTTACAAAAATATCAACTGTGAGAACGAAATTCGAGTTCTCAAAGTCTTCCCAGGAAAGCCAGGATCAGAGACCAAAATCTTATGCTGTCTCATCCCCTGTCCTCTAGTTAATCAAGGCATTCCGCAAACATCGCAGCGGGGGAGCTTGATTCGATATGAGTCATTGTCGTACTGTTGGGGAGAAGAGGAACTAGAAAATGAGGTTTACATGTTTGAAACAGAGGAGGCTTACAAAGAGTGGAGGAAGACAGATAAAAAGGGTGTGCTCCTTAAGCCCTTCGTCGGCCATATGCTTATTCGAAACAACCTGCGAGATGCCCTTGAGCAGCTACGATCGCCTACAGACACGATTACTCTCTGGGCCGATGCACTGTGCATTAATCAGAATAATGTCAAGGAACGAAAGGCCCAAGTTGCTCGCATGCACAACGTTTATACACAGGCGGATAAGGTGCATATCTGGTTGGGAAAGGGTGATCCGACTGAAAATCAAAAGACGTTCGAGTTCCTGCAGAAGATTCTAAACTTGCAGAAATTAGAAGCACTTGTTCAAAGACTTGAGACCAAGGGCGAGAATGGGAACGATGAGACATGGAAGGAAGACAAGAAAGATTGCAAGCGGACTATCGACCTGATGAGGGCCAAATGGTTTAGCCGTCGGTGGGTCATACAAGAACTTGCTTTGGCTACAAAGCCGCATGTCCGTCGTGGAAGCCAAGAAATATCATGGCGAGATTTTGCAGATGCAATTGCCTTGTTCATGACGAAGTATGACACCATCAGGCGTGCTCCCGGACCTGGCCCCAAAAACTATGTTACCGCTCTAAGTTCGGACGAGCACCACATCATTTCGTTGGATGCTAGAGGCTTGGGAGCCAACACATTAGTTACTGCGACAAGTAACCTCTTCCGGAAATCTAACGAAGGCAAAATCTTACAGCGCCTACTCAGCTTAGAACTACTGGTATCCTCTATGTTACTCGCATTCGAAGCGGCTGACCCAAAAGAGACAATTTTCGCCGTGCTTCAAATCGCCAAAGATCTACCGGAAAACAATCAGCAAGTGCCCTCTATTCAAAGCAAAAATTCGACACTCATACAGTACCTTGTACCATTGTTCGGTATTGCTCTTTGGAGTCTTTGGAAATCAAATGTCTACACACTCCTTCCTTCCAGAGCTGAGCAGATCCCAATATTTGATATTGCGCTTAGAATGAGGGTGACTGAGACTGGTCTAAGCGCGAGATATGGCCTGATTGGTTTCATCGACTATTGCGTTCTCGTCGTGAGTGTATTTTTGGTGTGGCTTTTGTCGCGCATGGTTCTTGATGTTCTAATCAGATTGTCAATCTACCTCACTCGATTCACGACTGGAAGTTCCCATTCCCAAAAGGGACTCGATAAACGCATTGAAGCAAACTATCGAAAGTGCTTGAGGGATATCTGTGCAGATTTTATTGAATACTGCATAGAACTTTCGAATTCGTTAGATATTCTCTGCCGGCACTGGGCTCCGCTACACAAACAATCCCCACACACTGAAATGGTGGCTATGCCCTCTTGGATCGTACCAATTACTGGAGACGCTTTCGGTGGGCCCCAGCAATCACAGAAGGGCAGAGTTAATGGAGACAGCTTTGTGGGGGGTTCTGAGAGAATTGGCCCATATACAGCATCGGGCAAAATCCCACCTTCCATCACATTTGGAAAGAACAATACGGCCGAGGAAATTCCTTTGGAGGTCGATCAGAAGCCTGGGTTGTATACGAAACTTTCCCCTGGACAGAAAAAGGAACTTCCACCTCGTTTCAATGGAACGTTGAGAGTGAAAGGTTTTCAGTTAGGAACCATCAACCAAACAGCACCCATTGCGGGCGGAGTGATCAGCCGCCCAGCACTAGAACTATGCGGCTGGAAAAAAGGAGGTGGGAAGAGAGGGGTAGTCTTATTCTGGGGACAAAACCTTACCGCCTAAGGCACCAATTCCGCGCAACCAAAAATCCTAAGGCGACTCACCAAGCTCACTTCTTGCCGCTTTTAAGGCCGCGCAAAATAACTTGGAAAAATTAGATTATTAAGCGCAAAGTACAATTAATCGCACAATATAACTGTCGGAACAGCTGCAACGCAGTTACAGGCAGTTGCGCTGGTCACATGACAGCGCAGGCAATACCTCGGTAATTCCCCCTGTAACTAGTCCCGATTAGGCTTAGCTCTTGAGGATGGGTTAACAACACCACGGTGTTTTAACCTCTCCTCTCCTTAACCAAGAATCAACCACCACTTTACGCGACGAGCATTCCACGAAAACGTGACGACTGCTTAGCGTAACCGGTGGGAACCGACAATAACTACAAGATTTCAAATATTTAAAAGTACCCTTTTAATCGCAAGACTAAGGCTTAAAAGAATTAATTATTTAATTATTAATCCTATCGCGTTGAAATGCGGGTAGTAAACATGAATTAAAAGCGATGCGGGGATAGAACCCGCTTGTTAAAGTGGCCGGGCCTTGACAAAGTCTTGGCAAGGATTCTCGGCTAAGTGATTGGGACAGGGGTTTGATTGGCCCTGTGCGCTGAATTGATGCCTTAGGCGGTAAGGTTTTGTCCCCAGAATAAGACTACCCGCATCAAGGCAACATAGTCACGTGATCTATTGGTATAATACCCCTGGTATTCTGCCTTATCTGGGGACAAGAGATTAGCATCCCTCTGAGCTTGATCCCGTTGACTTATTAGCTTGGTTGAGGCTCAGGGTTCGGCTAGGCAGATATGAAGATTGAAATGGACTTTGGTGAGATCAAGATTCGTCGTAGATGAGGTTGTTGACGGAGCAAAAGCTTCCCTGTTCCTTTCTTGTCCTCCACCAATGCCCCAGGTAACCAGATCAACAACCATCTAGTCCTCATCTAGCTCAGCATAGTGCCTGTAAATTCCCAACGAATATTTCTGCCGCCTTTCACTAGCCAGGTATGCCTTGATCTTCGGCCTCTCCTTGACCCTCTCGTAATGCTCAAAAACACTCTTGAACTTTCCCTCCTTCTCCATCCGTCCCACCGCCTTCGGAAACGCAAACTTCACTCCATCCAAACACTGGAACAGCACCAAATCCGCGTACGTGACCTCGCCACCATAAAGCCACTTCCCGCCCTTACTCGCCTCTCCCTTCAATACCCTTTCAAAATAACCAAGGAATTTTGGAATCCGGTTCTTGATGTAATCCGCAGATTTCTTCTTCGCTTCCTCCTTCTGGTCTTCGTAGTACTGGCCAGTTGCAATGGGATGATGAGTATCATGCGCCTCATTGCTCAGTCCATCTAACGCCGTCAACGCTAACTCATTGACCTTGTATATCCCGTCCTCATCGTCCTCCGCCTTTGGCACAAGTCCCAGCCTCGGACCCAAATATAAGAGGATGTTTGGCGTCTGGTTGATGATAAGGTCTCCATGCTTTAGGATTGGTGGCGCAAGGGGCGGAGGATTCGCCGCATCGCCGAGGTTCTTGGTATCGATGTGGGAGAGGACAAGTTTCATGCCATCTTCCAAATGTGCGCTGTCAGTATAAGATGCACCTGCTTCTTCGAGGGCAAGGCGTACGTGCTCGCCGCGGCCGGGCAATCCGGGCCAGTAGATGAGCTCGTAGGGAGCATCTTTCGAGGTCTTCTGCTTCTTTGATACTGGAGTAGACGCCATATTGCCCAATTGGTGGTTTCGCAGATGAATTGATCGATGTGATTGGAAGTTGTTTGTGATCAGTAATCGTTTCGATATCAGTAACCGCCGTTGAAGGCTCATAGGAGTGATGCAAGTTGATGAGGGAGGTGAGCTGCTGACAAAACATGACGACGTCTCGGCTGGGTTGGCTCGGGCCGAGGTTTGTTCCGGCGGGGGTCTCGCTAATGATTGCTACCCCGCCCCCGCCCCCCTTTTGCAACCGAGATTCATCCATGCCGCATTTGCAAAGCCACCGGTAAACGATTGCCGTTGCATATTATCCTGCTCTGTGTTGCTATCTTATCGATCTTCTTATAACTATGGCAGGGCTGGGATTCATAGTTCTTTGGAGATACGAGGGCTTGGGATTGGAGGCGCACCTCTAGTTAGGGACGTTGACACCACTACATTCTATTTTTATGGAAATGCCTCGCATTCTTCTCATTTCATCGTACTCTCTCCCTTTCGCCTGTGTCTCAATTGATACAGTCATTGCGCAGTGTCTCCGTATATACTCCCGTGACACGTCGGACGTGCTTGTATAGAAGAAGGCTGTTATGCCCGAGGTACAAGTCCAAAAGTTGATTGCGACCTCCTCTCTCCGCGTGGTATTTACTTACCTAATCCGCGTCGAGAATCCCTTTTCCGCAAGCGCGCTTCCATAACAGGTACAGAATACCTACAGGGGGTCGCTGTGCGCTGGTGCGGCTGGAACGTGTTTAGCTCCCACTAGTTTGGGGAACGTGTGGCGCGTCCGCGCGTTCGGTCCCAAAGGGGTTGGGTCAACACAGCTGAAAACTAACAATACAATAGTCCGTAGGGCCAAGCTAGATCTAGAGTTGATAGGCGCTTTTTTAGATTAGATGGGTCTTTCTGCTATGGCTTTTTTTTTTCTTTTTTCTTTTTTTTTTTGGTAGGGCATCATAAAGAAGATGGTCAGGTATCTGGAAGCTCTTTTTCCTACAGGTCGCTAAATCGCCTCCAAGATCTCGATTGGGCATCTTGAGGTTTAATTTGCTTTCTGGCTCGGTTCAAGATCTGGATATCGCCATTGACCCGGGGAGCATCCTGAGTCTGCGCTTCTCTACAACGATGAAGAAGTTTTAGATGCAGGATGGGCATCTGCAAAAGATGATCTCCAGGCACAATTCCATGTGGGGACGCCGATCCGGGAAGATCAAAAGGCTCCCCCTGTTGATGATGCCAAATTGTGAGCTTCCCGAGAAGGAATCTCGTGGCGTTGGGCCAGTCGGGTTGTCGTCTTATTTCGCGGAGTAGCTAGCAGCATCGAGAAGTCTTCGAGTCAAAGCTCTTTGTACGCTATGCCTCCTTTGGGAGTGATCTAGAACAGGATACTGGAATAGTTTCTCAGGTGGCAGACACGATATGGAAGTATTCCCATTACCTTAAGCAATAAGACGCTAAGAAGTCTCGAGACTCGCGCAATATAGGAATCACGCCCTTGGACTCTCAGATGGTGGATCTGAAGAGGGGCAACTCGGTTACGGAAGTCAGGGGTAATTTCCTAATCAAGTAAGCTCGCTAGGCCCACTAACTAGACTAGTATCTTTAGCAGTCCCAAAAAGGAGAAACTAAGACACTTCGGTATAAACTAGGCTTCTAGACTTTCAGCCCTCTTTTGCAAGCCAGCTGTATCTAATGTATCGTGGGAACGGGTCTAACGGCATAACGGTTTTCATTTCCCCTACTGGTTGGTAGCTCACTCCTGCAGCTCGGCTGAGTCAAACTTTGTTTGCTGCTATGGTTTCTGAGAATAATTATATACAAGCGGCTTCGTCGTCAGGGACTGAACTCGTGCTACCCTCAACGAACAGGACGACTCTTCTCTCGATTCTCTGCCATCATACCATTTCCAGTCGCTACCATGCTTTCCAAGAACCTTTTCCTTAGTGTATCCACCCTCCTTGGTCTTGCTCAAGGAGCTGTTTTGCTAGAGGAACGTACGAATGGTTGCAATGCCGATAACTGTTTACGAGCTCTCCTTCGGTATAGCGCGCAAGCCGTTCCATTCTGCAGCAGCTACATTTCTATTCCAGTAGTGACTGTGACCGTCACGGGTTCAGCCACGGCCACTCAGACAGTATGTACTCCATGCTCACTCGATCCGCCAATAACTAATTTGTACAAGGCCACGATCACTATCCCGACAACTGCGTTCGCTACTGCAACTTCAGTGTGAGTGTGCTCTCGGGAATCAATCTGTCCTCATGTTAACTCTTGTAGTACCGTTGTGGATGTGACCACGACTGTATCAGCACCAATCATCGCTCCCCGGGACGTGGTCTTTGGACAATTTGCCACTGTCGCCGCCCGGGACGCGCCATTGCCAACCTATGTCAGCCAGTATCCAGCATCCCGAGTCTCAAGCGCATGCTCCTGCCTCAGCGTAACTCCAAGCACTAGGACCATTAGCACGACTATAACCTCGACCGCATCTACTACTCTGTCGGTCACATCCACAGAGACGGACACAGTGACTACGACCACAACTTCCTATGTGCGTGACATCTCTAGTCTCTATGTCCTAAAGCCTAGCTAACGCAGCCTAGGACACCGTCGCAACAGTGACCGTAAACAACCTTTGCAGTGTAGGTTACAATGCCGCTGGAAATGGCGAAGGAAACGTTGTCGTCAGGGTGACAGCAACAAGCGCTGCTGATTGCTGCGCCCAATGCCAAATTGGGACCAATTGTGTTGCAAACGCATATGTTGGGGGTATTTGTCAACTTTTGACCAGATCCACTACAGCTGGGTCATTGCAAATTACGAACCAATGCCCATTAGGGACAACGATGTATTCATTCGGCAACCCGGCTGTTAACGGCATTGTCTTTGCTGGGCCTTGCGGGGTTAATTAGACTAAAAATTGTAGATGAAGAGTTGAATGTGCTCTAATAACTGCTCTATATATCCACATCAATAGATTGTATCATACACGGTTTTAATTTCTTTACTGCGGCAGAAAGCAACAAGTCCTGCTAGCCCCGAAAAGCGAGGCAAACAATTATATAACTATCTTTATAATACGGTCCATGGCTGCATACCTTGCCGAAAAATTCCCTGCCCTCTCAAGAGGAGCAAAATGTTGCCGATGTCTGCCAAAATCCGCCGTTTTTTCCTTCAGTTGAGATAACCCTGTCGCGACGACCTTTCACAGAACGATAAACCTCATAGGTTATCAGTCCTAACTTAGTATCCATGGAGAATCCGCTGCTTTATCGCTGTTGCCGCGGCCGCTGTCGTGAATCCCTACGTTGCCTCCTACGACAAGATGGCCGTCCTCAAGTTTCCAGTTATGCTGCACGAAGCGCGAATGGAATATCGGACTGATGTGCGAAGATATTTCGGGGTAGTTTCAGAGCAGCACAGTGAGACTGAGGTGACGTGGCGAAGACTTTGATAGCGGCTCAGACGGTGACAACGTGGCATACTGCTAGCACAGCGGTGAGCACGACGAGACACAACGATGGAGGGAACGGCTACTAATACATATGACAAGGCATAATGGCGGGCACGACGATGACGAGCATAATAGCGGGCACAACGATGGCGGCAACGGCCATCGTATGGCATATCAAGCACAGGTACGACAAGCACGGCAGAGGGACCTTCCAGACTCGCGCTATTGAATTCTTAAAAACTTATTTGTCACTCTGCAATACACCTCTAATACCTCGTAGCGAGCCCTCAGTTTGAACCCTACTGCCATGCCAAATTAAGAGAGTGTAATAGTCTTCTAGAAATTCTTATGCACAGTCACGTAACTTACACTCATTGCTCTCGCTATTCTAGTGTGGCTTTATTCTATTTACGCCGAGTCTAGCCTAGAGGAAAATATGCCTTATTTACGTATTTAGTCCGGCTCTTATATGACACTAGCTCCGAAGTGTGGTTTTATGCCGAGTATGTAATGACTTGTGCGCTTTTTCCGAATAGGCAACTTTCTCGGGAGATTATCGATCCTTCGTCAATACATCGAATCAATACGATTTGCAGTAACCCATGGTTTTCATGAGTATGGGTGTTACAAGAAGTTGCCAGTACCCAAGATGTGAGGGTCCGTCTCGACGTCTTCGAAATAGATCTTTACACTTTACACACTCTTCTTAATATTGAACTAGACCGACTAGGAACAACATCGGACCTCGGTCCAAAGGATAGCATTCAGGTTTGGGATCAAGCTTGCAACGTCATATTCCAGTCGTCATTTCCTCCTGCGTAGCGCTTCATTTTCCGTCATTGCTTTTCGTCGGCCAACCTTCAGTCACTGGAACTTCTCGAATGTTTAGGATTCTTTGGAGCCACCGAGCCTCGAGACAAAGTCTTTGCGATTTATCACTTGGCAAGTGATATTCCTCTCGCGTTCCGGCCGGACTATCGAGCAAGCCTAGGTGGCGTATATGCTCAGTTCACGAGGCAAATCGTTAAGCAGACAAATAATCTCACGTTACTTCAATTCAAGCAATTGGAGTTAAGAACGCCGAAGAGCCTCGAAGGCATTCCTACGTGGGCATCAGACTATCGAACAGGATTTGAGCTTGCTGTGCCAAATTGTTATCATGCTGCAGGGACAACCAGAGCATCCTACAGTGCTGGATCGAATCCGTCCATACTTTCCCCACGTAGATTTGATATTGCCCAGGTCCATTTCGTGCTAGACTTGAGCCATCTTTCCCGGTCCTTCGCTCAATTTCCAGCTTATTACGCTGGTCCCAATTACCTTTTCATCAATCATTTCAGAAAGCCCCTCGCTATTCCCCAATACCTGGAGGATTATACTGGTGACCCACATATATCATTTGATACCTTTTTGCAGGCAGTCTTTCACAATACCGGGGAAGATAGAATGCTTACGATGGCATACGCGTGGTTAATGGAAGATCCCGATGTCAATCTCCTCGTTAGAAATTGGCGCGGCTAACAATTGATTCGCCATGCTATCTCCAAACAAAAGTCATTCACGGAGCGATCAGATCCTGGCTTTAAGTCCGCACTCGCCAGCGCGGCAGGAGATATGCGAGGCCGTGTATTCTTCTTTTCAGACCAAGGATCTTTGTTCAAGCCATAGCGTGAACTGGAGGCTAAACCACAACATAGGGTTCAATCTTCACACTATGACTAGATTCTTCTCCTCTAGGTTTTCCATCCATCTTAGACATCCTAGAAGTGCAATCCCAATCCTTTTATAGTAGGCAGTGTCTTTTACTGATACTAATAGAAGACCCCAAATCACATCCTGTCCATATCCATCATAGAAAAGCTTTTCCAAGGAGGGGTTAGTTATGCCAGATGAACAGTGTTGAAACTTACGTGTTTGTGCCACCAGATGTTTTGCAACATGGGATGTGATGGCTCTGAATAATTATGATTATGTAAATCAAGTTTGCATACCACTGGGCGCTGCGTGTTGGCAGCTTCAACTTCAGGCTTGAACCACAAGGCATCTGATGAATGGTGGTTTCTTGGTGCGTGCATCAATGGTAGAAATGTAACATAGCAGTGCCTCTTATCAACTTCAGTATCATCCAATGCAGCTAAACCGATCGCCACGTCGCCAGCATCATGACTTTCACAAAGGTATACGAGTTGTTGACCCTGTCGAGCAAACCAAAGTTTATTCTCAGGACAATGCCGCAATATTCCTGGTGGCGGTGATACTGCGGAGAGAACAAAGGCGCTGATTTGAGCACTCCGCACCTTAGCTTGGAGGTGAAGTTTACCATCTTCGTATATTTTGAAGTCGTCCTGTTCCACGATCGTGTCTCTTTTCCACCCTGTTGTTCCAATAGACTGCAAGTCATGCCAAAAGGTTTTGCCTCCAGATAGAGATGCCCAACTCCACGTGGGAATATCGACTAATCGTCTATTATTTAGATCAACTGATTTTGTGGTCCAGAGAAGAAGCTCAGGAAGATCAGATGTCCAGACGCCGAAATAATACTGGTCCTTTCTATCTCTTCCAAATGCCACTGCCATGCCCTGCAAAGCAATCAATCGGTCGGTTTCGTACGTAAGTTGGCGAGAAGTATAATCTGCAGCAATCAAATCCCATGTTTGATTTCGACCTGGTGCGGTATGAGAGCCACCCCAACGACGCTCAGTGCTAGCTAGAGCCTTGCATTTCCAGGAATATCCGCCAATAGTGCAAAACAGTATCCTCTTCGATAGGAACCATTCCTGAGTTACCCAGGCTCTTTTTGCTAGTGGGCCATCAGACGGGCCTGCGCTCTTCAATGATGCCGATGCAAAATTGATCTGGCAATTTGGCTGTTGAGACCTTTCGTCATCTTCCGATGGATTTGTTCTGACCGTAATAGACCTTTGTTCTCGTCTTTGAGACACAAAGCAACCTTGTGTTGAATCACTGGCACCAGCAGCAGCTATGGTGAGCTGAGAATTTTCGTACACGTCGCACATCCTTGCTGCTTCTCTTAGCCAGTCATCCTTGTCATCCTGGAGTATACAGAGCGAATCAATCCATAAATATTGAACATTATACTCTCGAGTTATCTTGATAGCATCTTGAATCGTCTTTGGGAGTGCAGATAATTGTATCCCAAGGATATGATCATGGAGAGTTGAACGGGTTGTTTGCCAAGTAGTATCCGATATACGCCCCCAGCAGTAGCTCAAAGCAAAGTAGTCTCCTAGTTCATTCTGGATTATGACTAGCTTGACAGAATCCAATTCACAGGAACCAACATCAAGTACACGAGTTGGAAGCCTGCTCTTGGTCGCACTAGGAATACTGCAGATTGTGTTCGCTATAATTTGGCCGAATTTGTTGATGCGAGGTTTTGTATGATCAGTCAGACACGTTGCTAACCATTTCCGAATAATTGCAAAGGATCTAGGCGATTCGTCATTATGCAATGGTGGACTTTTGCTTATCCTGCTAGTTCTCGCTCTACTGGAAGTTTGATCTGTGCAATGCAGTGAGTCATGAACCGTCGAACGAGAAAAACAGAGCAAACAATACCATCTGGAGATTCCCAAACATCCAAGTATGCATGAAAGGGACCGAAATTAGTTGATATGGAGACTGTGACCTCGCTGATTTCTTTGTCCAAGTTTATTCTTCCCCCAATTGTCATTGCTTTCTCTTTGTAAGACTGATCGAAGCCAAAATAGTACCGAGGGTCGCATGTTTTCAAGGTAATCGTGTCTTTCGTATTGTTGAATTCTGTTCCAGCGATCAGATTACACAAATTGCAAGTGCTCGCTGACCTGAGGAGTGCTGTCACTGATTTGAGCTCTCGATGAAGACTGCTCCTGTCGGCAGGCTGCTGCAAATGGATAAGGAAACTGCTACATTCTTCGCACATAGCCATATTGGGGGGAGGTGCTTTTCGTGCATGATAAGCAGGTGAGCGAGCTGTGATCTCTGAGCGCGATCGGGCTGAAACCCTGAGTGAGGCCTGAACTACGGAAGGCCATAACTCGTAACGAGCCTACCGAACTAAGTCTGGGTTTCAGGGCATAAGCGCACAAAATCATGAATATTATCAACCACTTCTTATTTAATTAAGAGTAGACCACCCATAGCGTTCCATTAATACTTGAACCCAGTGCTCCTGCTTTAAAACTAGCTCATTAATCCAATCTTGTGGAATCCTAGTCCATTCTTCCAAGACCATTTCTTCCATCTCGGCCACCGTGGTGGGCTGTCTCCGGCGTCTGTGCAATGCCTGCTTGATTCTCCTCCAACACTTCTCAATTGGATTCATATCAGGACTTGTAGAAGGGTGAGGCATTAATACGATACCATACGCGGTACGCCATTTGGCACAGCAATTACCCTTTGATTTATGGCCGTGAGCTGAGTTGCCATCCTCCATAAATAAGGGCTTAGCGACAGGGCGAAGTTGGTGAGTTATGGCCGCAAAAGCCGTAGCTCAGAACGTGGTGGATTGATAATTTGCTTAGCATATACCGGGCCATAAGCTCTACAATTGATTTCTCTCCAAAGCCGTATAGCTCGCGTATCGCATTCTTGTGTTTGGTAACTATTTCAAAGCCTGGTTTGTGGTCAAAATCAAGAGGGGGCCGGGTGGTGGGCATTTTCGGTGATGCTTTAATTAAGTGAGTGTGCGCTCGCTAAACCCCACTAATACCCAGACTTAGTTCGGTAGGCTCGTAAGGACGTGATGTCTCAGCTAATTCCTAATTCCTAACTTTCTTTGTGCGGCCCCACATACCCCCCTTTACGGAAGGCCATAAGGACCCCTTGCTGTGCCGCACCCCACCAAAAAAATTATCATTAATTTTTCAATACCTAGAGCTTAAAATATAGTAATAAATACTTATAATTACAAGGCCTTCCTTATTAATAACTCTGGTCTCACAACTCTCAATTCCTGACTCTCGACTCTCGACTTATTAAATATTTTAATAAATTTATTTTTAAAAGTTTAATAAATATTAAATAATAAAAAAGCCTTAATTAAAAGAGGACTTATATAAAAATTAAAGTATTCGAGATATTTGAGGTATTCGAGGTTTTGTTTATAAAAGGGAAAGGGATGTGAGGTTATACAAAAAAGTTAAGAATTAAGAATTAACTAAGACATCACGTCCTTATGGCCTTCCGTACTGTACGCGCACTTACGTGTATACACGTGCTTTGATTATATACAAAATCGTGATCAAATATCATAACACTTAACAAAAACCAATAATCAAATAAGTAATCACGTGTGTATCTTATATATAACTTAACGAAATATATAATAATAATATAATAAATTAATATTTAATTTAATAATTAAAGGTATATAAGTGCTTATAAGCACTCTTTATTGATAGTGTATAACCGACGGGAGGCAATGACAGGTTGATCACGTGACTTCCCACTTGACAACCTGCACACATTACAAATAGCCATTATATTACTTTTAATTTAAAGAAACTTTATTTGCAAACAGAGACTAGAAATAATGGAGAAGATCACTAAGAAATGGGGGAAAGTGAAGAGCTTTTTTGGTTGCCTTTGTACCGAGAAAAAGATAGCTTCTATTGATATAGAAACCAAATCTGCGCCTTCGGGTACATCACCCGCGACTCCGAGAGATCTTTTTTTGGGGGTCTTGCAATGTGGATGTTTTGCTGTGCAGGGAGGAGAATGGATAGGTTGGGAGGAGAGGGTTGTTGTTGGTGTTGTGGAAGGGGAGATTTTGGATGCGGTTGAGGTGGAGATGTGGATTTGATTGAGTTTGGGTTGTGTTAAGCCAGTAGATGGAATCCTTTAGTGGGTAATCGGATTTTATTCGATGTTAAGTCACAGTCATTTAGGGGAGTATGTGAATTCGCTTTACCCTTCCCCTTCTCCATTCCCAGTGCAAAGTCTGAACTCACTAGGACCTTTCGAAACTGCTCTCAAAATAATCAAATCTCTATTAGAAGTCTACAAATAACATGGTATCCTAACAAAAGCAAATGCCCAAAATAAAAGATAAGCGACAAAAATACACGGACCAGAAAGACACCCTCTCCAACATTACTTGAAAGTTCATGCCTTCAAAACCGCCGCCCCATTCGCCACATCCGGCGCCTTCTCCATCATAAACCCCCTCGCCTTAATCAACCAAACAAACCAACTCGGAACCCTCCACCCAAACATCACCCCCACACCCCCCTTCGGACCAATCGGCACCAACCCCATCGCCTTCCCCATCTGACTATACCTCTTAACCTTCAACGCCTTCCCCCCATTACTCAAATCCTCATATACCGAATACCCCAACGCATTGACCGACCACTGCGAGTCCATTACATTCCCTTTAGAGAACGAGGCTACATCGCCAATAGAATAGACATTGGGGCCCGCTGCCATGGCGCGCAGCGTTTGGGAGTCGGTGAGGACTTTCTTTCTTTCGTCGAGCCAGGAGGGAGGCAGGAAGGAGGAGTTGGGTGTTCCGCCGGTGGCATCGATGAAGAGATCCACGACCTGCTTACTGCCATCGCTCAACACGACTTCGGTCTTGCCTTCCCCGACCATGGAACTCGACGTAACACGTAGCTTATGCACGGTTCTGACGCCCAGGGCAGACAATTGGCTTTCTGCGAGCCGCGAAACGGTGGGGTGTTTGAGGTAGGAGAGGAGTGCATCTTGGCCTGAGAGGATCGTGATTGTCTTTCCGGTTCCCTTGAATTTGTATGCGATTTCTCCTGTGGTTTCCACGCCTGCGGGCCCGCCGCCGGCAATGAGGATTGTTTTCGCGGTGGCGAGGCGCGCGTTCAGATCTTCGAATGCGGACGTGGTTTCGGCGAAGGAGTTGTGGAGGGTCCAGAGGGGGGAGTTGGAAGTTGTGCCGGTTGCGATAATCAAGCTGTCGTAGTGCACACTCTCGTCTTTTTCCGTTCTGACGGTTATGGTTTGGGTTGCGGCGTCGAGGGCGACGGCGGACCCGAGGATGAATGTGAAGGTCGCGGCGGGGTATGAGGAGAAGTGTTCGGCGATGGAGGTAAATGGGGCGTGGAGCTCGGCTTTTGAAGTTCCAACGAGGGCGCGGGGTGCGCCGACTTTGAAGAAGGTGTGGTCGGAGGGAGAGATCAGGGTTACTTTGTAGGATTGCTTTTCGGTGTTCGAGTTGAGGTGGGGGAGGACATGGCGGAGGAGGTAGTGTGCTGTGCTCACACCGGAGAAGTTACCGCCGAGAATGACGATGTTGTGCATTGTGAATGTGTGGGTTGAAAGAGATTTGGGAAAGATGAAGTCGATCGGACGAGTTGTCGCGGAAAGTGGTAATCGAAATCAGGAAAGAGGGAGACTTGAGGGCAGGGAAGAAAGTAGCAGAAAGGGAAATTTGAATGAGGTCCAAGGGAAAAAAAATTCGCAGTGGAGAATGTCAAGCGTATAAGTAGGAGAAAAAGAGACTCGGGCCCGAAGCCTGCTGAGAAAACATGCAAGAATACTTGCTTGCAAATGCTTCACAATCACCCAAGACCCTTGGGCTTGGGTGTTATGTTTGAACCCCTTGTTTGCATTTCGCGAAGGTTCGCGGTACTCTCATAGTCTCCGGGCGTCGCAGATTTACCACGCAATCGTTAGCTCCCGGCCCCTGCGAATCGGCAGTGGAGATTCCCGAGCCGGTTGCATCGCGCCCCTTATCCCGCTTAGGAAGCGAACTGTTGCTGGCCCAATCATCCTCGAGAACGGCACCGACCTTTGCCCTCCCACACACGCGGCCGCAACCTAGCACACCCTGCGCTTGTAGGCTTGAAGGCTTGTAGGGATGCGACGGTGCGGCTGAGATCTCGCCATGTCAACCAGGGAACGGCACCCTCTGTTCTATATCTCGACGACGTCCCATCTTCCCCAAACTCTTGATTGCTGAACAATTTTCTCCAGCATTGAAATTAATCACGAACACGGCCAAGTTTAACCCACACTGCAAGGACTTCGGTGTCTCTCGGGTCCGGGCAGACCTCAGTCATGCCTCCAGCTGCTTTGTCACCATCAGATCTGCTCCACTACATCCCTGCCCATCGGGTCTTGATATGCAAAGAGTGTCGATATGCCATACAACCATCCGCCATATCTAGACATCTCAAGGACCTCCATAAGATCTATCGCTCAGATCGTTCAGAGTTGCTAGAATATACGAAGAAGCTCGACCTTGCCGATCCTGCAGATGTCGTCCTCCCTCTGCCGAACGAGGCTCCTGTACCTCTTCTGCCCACCGAAAGTGGCCTAGTCTGTGCAAGAGATGGATGCAACCACCTCTGTATAACTGTCAAGCGCATGAAGAGCCACTGGGCCACTGCGCATAGAGATGTAGTTGGAAGTGCATCATCTCAATGGCGTATTGTGACGTTGCAGACGTTCTTTCGGGGCAACCAATTGAGATACTTCATCGTATCACCACAACATCCCCACGAGCCGCAGCAGGAACCGAGTCCAGCGAGTCAAAGCGAACCAGAAAGTCGGATGTCAGAAACAACAGCTCCATCCGAGTGGAGCGAATCTTGCAGCCCCGTAGCAGAGATACCCAATTTTCCCGCTGATTGGATCCCCGACGACGTCGCTCTCTTCAAACACTTCATGACCTCCACGTTTTACTATCTTGGCTACGGTCCCAAGACCAGACAATTATGGAAAACCACCGTGCCCGAGATGGCCTTCCAGCACGACTTCCTGAAGCACGGCATCCTCGCCTGCTCCGCTCTCCACCTCGCGCATCTCAACCCCTCCGAACGAAGACAATACCAATTAATCGCTGCCTGCCACCAAGCGCGCGGGCTCCCTCGCTTCCGCGAAGCCATCGCCGCACCCACAGAAGACAACTGCCATGCCATCATGGCCTTCTCGCACCTGCTCATCGTGCACTGCTTCGCAGCCGAGGACGCCGATGCCGAGCTGCTACTCGTAAGCGACAATCCGGAGTGCGGCATTCCCGACTGGCTGAAAGTCATCCGTGGGAGTTGCGCGGTGTTCAGAGAAGTGTGGGGACACATGAGTAGCGGGCCGTTCAAACCGCTCATCGAAGAGAGTGCGGTGGAGGAGGCGCTCCCCATCATCCCTGATAACCCCGAACACTCTGCTCGCTTGAAGGAGCTTCTCACTCTCCCTGTCCGAGGGGAGAATCCTCCGGTTGTTGAGATACTGGATCATCAGATTACGGCCTACTCCAGCGCGCTGATCCTTCTCTCGCGAGCTTTTGTCATGGCGCAGGCGGCGAAAGACCATGGGAATTTCACCATGTGGACAGCGGTGCAGATCTGGCCGGCGCGGCTCCCGATTGAGTATCTCGACTTGCTGAGAGCGAGGGAGCCCGCTGCGTTGGTGCTATTGGCACATTATTGTGTATTGCTGGGCCCGCTTGAAGAGTCGTGGTTTATGAGTAGCTTTCGCAAGAGGTTGTTGGAGAGGATATATTGGCAGTTGGATGAGAGCTGGAGATGTTGGCTGGACTGGCCCTTCTCGGAAGCGGGGTTGATGCCGCCGGGGCAGATGCAGTGCCCAATGGAGGGTCTTCTTCATGGCGACCAGATGGAGGGTTGTCCTGCCTCGACTTGATCGATGGATCCTGGCTCCTGTTGTAAATATATGGTCTCGGTGGGAGTTTGGTGCTTGATTCGTAAGATGGAGTCTGGAGCTCGGAAGTCGTTTCGTAGCCGACTCGCTACTTAAAGCGTCCATGGCCTTTCCCTCTTCTCCTTACCTCGAGGCTGCTCCTCGCTTCTAAAAAGTGCATGATTTCCTCAAGCTCACATGGCCAATGACTCCATAAAACAGAACACAATACCAACGATTAGCACACTACACTCATCCTATTCCCAAGAAAGAAAGAAAACGAGAGTTTGCAAAAGATCGCAAATCAACAATAACCAAACCTTTCTTTCGTCTGGGAGAACAAACCATTAATGGCTCATGCGCCCTGCACTGATGATTTGGGTGATTTGATTCCTTTATTGGGTTTTTTTGGGGGTGTCGGGAGGGATTTTTACCTCTATACATTATACAACAACAGTTATGATTTTTAATAAACATATATAGATTTTCCGAAAGGAATTGAATATCATTCTTCTCTGTTTTACTTTACGTTAACAAAGTAGCTTAGAAGAACCAACTGGAATTTTGGATCGTGCTTGGCTGGATAAGATGAGGACGTGCCAGTTTTCTTTCTTTCTTTCTCTCTTTCTTTCATTTCTTTTTTTTTTCCTTTTTTTTCTCGTCTTGTTAGGAGGATGCTAGGTTGTTTAGGTTTATCAGGTTTGGTTTTTTTTTTTTTTTTTTGGTTCTAGAGAAGAGGAAGAAGAAGGAGAGGTGGTGGTGTGTGTGGTTGGAATTTAGGATTGTTTACTGATTGATGTTGGGAATGGGGAAACCGCTGTTCTGTTGTAAGATTATTAGAGTCAAGGGGGGATTACGAGGCTGTGGTTGGGGAAAGAGCAGAGGCGTGCTTTATCTCACAAATGACTTAGATTGTGAGGGGAAGGGGGGAGGAAACAATTTTAAGGATGGATCACGGAAATTGAGGCTTGGTTGGGATTTAAGATTGCTTGCTGCTGATGATGATGATGAGGAAATTGCTGTTTTGATGTAGAAGAGTTGAAGGAGTAGGGACGAGGCTGTGGCGGAGTTCTGACGATAGATGAGTCGAGTGAGGAAGGGGGGAAAGGGAATTTGGAGATGAGTTATGGGTAGTGAGGCGCTTCGATTGGGGTTTTGGTTTGTTTTGTATCTCGGTGTAGAGGTGTACTGAGACGGTTTTTTGAAGGCCTAGCAAGCAGAGGCTTGCCTTGAAGGTGATAAGAGGCATTACTTTACGTTGTGTGGTTGACACTTGGGCTCAGATTCTTGCTAATACATGCACTTGGAGAGCTAGGAAGAGGTCCCTCGTCTCGTGATACTTGGTCGCGTCGCCTTGAGGAAATTCAAGCGCTTCAACTTCAAAATTCCTTTGACTCGAACCGGCCCCGACATTTGCAATCCCCTCTCATCTTCGTATGATCTCCAGCTCTCGAGCTTGCATCAAAGGGCAGCCAACCTGAAAGCTACACTGGAACTTTTGCACTCAGCTTCATTGTCTTCATTAGCTTCGAAACATCGCATACAGAAGTTGCTCATTCCTCAAACCTCTAGTGACAAGCACCTCGACACTAAAGTCCTCCTTCGGCTCAGACTACCAATCCTAATTCTCTCAAACTCCCTTCCCTCTTTGCTCTCTCCAGCTCCTGAGTTTGGATCAAAGGGCAGTCAACTTGAAAGCTACATTGGAACTTCTGACTTCAGCATCACCTCTTGGTTGCTATCGAAATATCGCGTCGAGAATTCTCTCCTTCATCGAATCTCTGGACATAAGCATTCTACTTAAGAAATTCGATTGCATCGTGTCTCTTCGAATCAGATTGCCTCCTCTGAATTCCTGCCAACTTCGCCTCGGTAACTCAGTCGAAGTCTCCTTCCTTCCGAAACTGCGTTCGCCTTTGCTTCTACATACGGATGCCCAAATACCGCCTCTTGACTGGAGGTGACTCTACGACTGCAACACGGAGAGGTCGAGGGTCCGATAAAAAGATTGGAAATTTATGTCGAGTTGCCCTCTTGGATTTGGGTTGTGCGCCAATCAACCACAACATTGCATAATCCGAAATTGACCAGACCCTTCGCCCTCGTATTCTGGCATTTTTCAAAGCAAGTCTGTGGCGGTCAAATGGGAACGATGTCTCCAACACTGGACACCTACGATTTTGCGTGTGGTCATCAGTACAGCATACAAAGCACCGATCGCCACCGAGCTGGAAGAAAAGACGACATAACAGTTTATTACGGCAAGCCGCGGCAATCACCCAATATCTGCTTTGAATGCTACGCCACTGAATGCTAGGCAAAAGCGGCGAATGAGGCGAAAGAAAAGGCTGGCCGTGAATGCGAAGAAGCTTGCGCTGCTCACAAAGCTCATCACGAGTTCTTGAAGTTGCAGATAGATAGTGCCAAGAAAAAGAACAATATCGAGCTCTACAAGATCTTAGAGAAGATGTCAGGAGAGACACTAAAGTTATGGTACGCGAAGCGTGAGGAATATATGGCAAAGTACTTGGTCAGGGAACCGAACCAGATAAATCTCAGCGAGATCTTCCAGAAGAAAATGGATCAGACACAGGAGATGATTGACTATATGCGAGAAATGTCTATGAAGGCTGACCAAAACAAAGCATCAAGCACGGCAGAACAAGTTCAAGAGTTGGATGCTCGCCGTGTCAAATTGGACAGACTTGCCAGAGAATACGGATTTCTCAAGAAGACGTATGAGGAGTCAACGAAGAAAGTATTCGAGGATGTCACGATGAAGCTCGAGAAACTTCGGACTGAAGCGGCAGAGTTGATGAAAACTGGATAGGCGGTTGCTTGGTGGACTGGCGGACTGACCAAGACTGAATAGATACTGCGATAGACTTTGACCCTGCATCGCATCAAAAAAAGCAGATTCTGCGGGGCTTTATTCCTTAGATTTCGAATCGTGCATGATTTTTTTCTATTTTTTTCCATATTATGAGTTGCATCCCTCAAACCTCCCTCACCATTCCCACCACCCCAAAATTCCCAGAACAAATTTCCCCGCAACCTCCACTCAACCTCACCTTCTTCGTTGCTGTCGAAGTTTCTACTTCCGCACACTTCCGGATACAATTACCCTATTCGACGAACACAACTATATTGTCTTCCTTTGAAACAAACTACCTCCTTCACGAAATCCAGGTCAGCTTCCTAATCTACACCAGACCCTCTTCGCTTTCGCATCTAATGATTCTCATTTCTAGTCCCTGCGTTTGACAAGAAACATCAATCTCTTCACAGCAAGTTGGCTCCTTCCTATGTCTGGAAATTCTCCTGCGATCACCAATTCACCATCGCCAAGTACGAACCCAACAAACGCGACGTTCGGAAAGTTGCGTCATCAACGGCAGTAACAGTGGTGATAACCTTGCCGAATCAATGCCCCGAGTGTGTGTGGGCAGTACAAGAATCCGAGAGGAAGGAGAAAGAGCTTCTTGCCCAAAATAAGGCTGCTCTCGCGGCACACAAAGAACATGGCAAATTCCTCGAAACACAGCTTTGCAAGTCTGCTGGAGATCCCGCTCTGAATGAGGTCTTCAAGAAGTTATATGAAGATTGTGTCTTTCTTCAGGCTGGAAAAGTGGTAGAGATTCTTCTGGAGCAGGATAAAGATTTCAGCGAACCGGATTTTGACAGTCTTCACATGATAAGGGCTGCTGAAGACAATCTGAAAATCTTGGAAAATGTTGCCCAGATCCAGTGGAAGTGGAAGGCGGCTCAACTTAGTGTTCCTCCGAAAGAGACTGAGCGAGCGCTGAGTAAATCAATGTCCTGGGTCGCTCTCAATCATTCGATTTCCCTTCTCCTTAATGCAGATTATGAAGTAGATACATTTTTGCCTACCCCCGAAAAAAATGTAGCCGAGGCTGGCAGGTACTGGAGAACTGCTGTAAAATTGGCAAAGGGCATGGAACGGGACAGACGAACATAGCTTCTAGATCTTGATCTTTGGAATTCGGTGAAAGGTTGAAGGCAAATGGCAAGTTCTCGAATGCAATAAAATACTCCCCCTTTCTCTCTCATATAATTCATCGTTCTCTGTGATGTTCTGTGGTCTCTCTCTTATCTTTTCGCACTACTAAACCGGTTTAAAGATGACCCTTTCGCGTCGCCTTCACTCGGCAATACCTCATCCAACTCAACCCCAAGCAAATCTACTTCGATCCATACCACGACCACGAAACCCACAGTATAAAAACCTTTCTGCGCGGACAAGACTCCCTCGAGATACCAAGGTGAGCCATATTCCGATCTGCAGACAGGGCGCATAGAGACTGATGCTCTTCACGCAGCTTCGAGAAGCGCAACGAAAGCAGCACGAACACGGACAGAGAATCCGCAAGGGAGCCACCCGCTATCATGGAACCAAATAGACGACTATAATACGCCTTTCAGGGGCGACACAGTCAGTGCGGCCACAGAGTCAACATTTTCGGACAGTACAACCAGAGCACAGATGCTCAGTTCAGAGCAGGCAACCTGCCGTTCGTTAACTTGGACGGAAAGTGTGCAGATTGCAAAGTACGCCAAATATACCGTGATGGTAACATTCGTCTCGGCGTCACTAATCTTCGCGATTTGTTCGACGAGTATGTCAAGAAGCTGCATGAGTTCAGCACCGAGAACATGCAGCTAAAGACATCGATCAGCGAGAAGGATATCGAGATCCAAAAAATTCGCGAGCAAAGCGCAGAATACAGTGACGCCTGGACCAGAACTCTTGCAATAGAGAAAACCCAGGCTGGTGAACTGCATGCGCTCCGCCAAGAAAAGAGAGATTATGAGGCCGAGATAGTCAAACTCCGGAAGACGATCAGCAAACAAGACCAAGCGCTGGGAACTCTCCGCAAGAAAATCTATGAATCCAAGGAGTCTCCTACTGAGAATAACCTCGCCGTGAAGAACACAAGCACCACGAATCTTCAAGCAATTGACCCTCCCCAGCCAAGACTCACGGACAACACCTTGGCCGCACAAACCCCAAGCCTACAAGAAAGCGCCAGAGAGAAGAAATTCAAGCTCATGACTACTATGGGTTACATTAATCCCATCGCCCTCGGTTTCAAAACTCTGAAGCAAGGGCTGGAAGAACACGTTTGGTGGCCATTCGTCAAGTCGCTGTTGTCTGAGCTGCAAGAGACGGTGCGCCGAAATAATTGGGAAGCGATTTGCGATATTCATGACCGTCTTCAGAGTTTTGCTGCAGCCTTCGACAATGATTTGGGGGAGAGGGTTGAGAAGGCGGAGCAAGAGATTATTAAGCAGTGTGAGGAGGGTGTTCAACGGTTTCTTAGAGCGATGATGTAGAATACTTGGGAGAACTGTGGGTTTTGCTCTGTTTGGCTTCACGAGGGAGATGTTATCTAAAAACATAACCTGGCTGGATCCTGGCCGGAGGAGGGAGATCTCGACGTAGATTCTGCCATTTGAGGTGCTCTGCTGCTCTGTGCTGCATTCTCTTGCTGGGCGCTTTGGCGGGAAGATAATTCTTCGACTCCAAATTGCCTTGTAGCTAGACCTTGAAATTCGCAAGTTAATACTCACTGTAATTCCAAGTCTTAGCACATAGAAATTGATGGTTGGACGATAGTGAAGTCCGTGAATAGTGAATTCAGGGGAGGCTAGCGTGGCTCGCTTAATTTTTGTTTCTCCATTTCTCACCAAGCAAGTTCCCGCACTTCCTCTCGCAGCATCGAACTCCTCGTATTTACTGGACTATACGCGTCACTTTGGCATTATTGCTCTCTATCCTAGCTTCAGTTGCCAGCCAACCGCTCGCGTCTCCCTTCTGGTTCGCTTTGTCCAGCCCGGGTCAACAACGCGAATTGCTCACCTTCACCACCACCACCACTCACGAAATAAAGATGCCCGGTTGTACAACCACAGGTACGACATGGGCTCTTTGCGGGCATTCTATCTATCAGCACCACCCTACCTGTAAGCATCCCGGTTCTAGATGCGCGAAGGATTCAACGCTTGTTTCAGGCACTTGCCCAAGCTGCACGCAAATCGCATACTGGGCTCCGCCAGTCCCGCCAGCACTCCCCAGTCATCTAAGTGCTAAGGGTAATGAGTCTACTCCAGTCACTCCTGCCAAGAAGGTCAAGGTCAAGGAAGAGCCAGCTTCTTCGACGCGAGCTTTAGACAAAGTGGAAGTTATGGATCCGGATCAATACCTTAGGTCCGAGTATGAAAAGCATATGAAGTCATTGGGAATCAACAGCGAAGATAAGTGCGATGCCAGCAAAGCACTTTCCGAGAATGTCGAAAACGAGCGCGCCAAAGGCAAAGAAATAATGAAGATCAACGGAAACAACGAAGTTAAGGAGATCTTCGGTGGTCCCTCCAAAGAATTTGATTCAGGAAAAGAATACTTCTTCGAGTTCCACATCAAGCAACTAGAGGAGAAACTTGATCAGGCTCGATTGAGGGAAGCCGAGAATAACGTTGAGATTCGAAATTTGAAGGCGCGGGTCGAAATGTTGATTATAGCACAGTCGGTGGAGCATGCACTTTCGGATTCAACGCCTACACGTGCGTCTGAGACTCCAGGTCCTACAGACAGGGAATTGAGTCAGATGCAAAAGGAGAAGGAGGCACTTCAATCGCAGCTCAATGATTTGAAGAGCCAAGTTAGTGCAGCACAAGCCAACCTTCAAATGCAAGTCCACGGTCAAGGACAAACCAGCGTTCAAGCAGGTCAATCGCAAGTCAACGGCAATCAAAACAACAACACTCAACGACAAGTTACCCCTGAGATCGGATACAGCAAAGAGAAAGAGGCTCACATCGCAGCAATCACCTTCACATCTCCGATCATCAGCTTGGTCACGAAGCTCAAGTCCGCCATCTCTCCCTCACCATTGGAGGAATGGTTCGGGAAGCAGGTGAAATACACGTTTCAGTGCGCGGGCGATGGAAAATTCTCGAAGATGGTTGATGGGTACAAGGATTTCGTCGAATACATCGCCAACGAGATCCATGATGAGGAGGAGAAGGTGAACGACGAGACTTTGAAGATGGTGTTGAATGAATGCGAAGACTTTGTCAATGTGCTTTTCGAGGTGGACAACATGCTTCAGTAAACAGAGGGTGATCTTGATTCTTTTTTCAAATTCTGGGAAAGTACTGTGTTGACTAAGTGTGAGGAAGATACTCAAAGAAAGGGCTTTGAAAAGTTCTCTGGTTATTTCTGCGAGGAAGTTATGATGGATAAGGGTTTGGGTGCTGGGATTTACCAGAGTGAACACGGATATCAAGCGCGACCTCAGCATAGAGGAGATATCTCACACTGGCCACAGATTCTCAATGTTAATTCGAGAAGGCTAAGCTAGAGCTGTTCTTGCTTTTCGGGGTTGTCTCAGATAACCGCTGCTTTTCAGCAAAAAGCAGAAGTACAGACAGCCAGAGGTAGGTATTCCAAACGCCAATACAGTTTTGTATGATAGTACGAAAATGAAACCTTGAAACCAATCAATTGTGCCATTTCTTAGAGCTCTTAAGAATCAACTTTTAACTGCTGATCGACGGATACTTATTTTCACATGATCTAATGCTTTTTGGTCTTCTATAAGATCAATTTTTAAGAACAACCACTTCACTTTTACACTGACGCGTCTTCGAAATTAATGTCAAGGTGAGCCGTAAGTGAACGCGTCTCGTCCCTCGGATAATTCAGCTCCACCTCGAAACCTCTTCGAGCCTTCCTCTTCCAACCAAAACTACCTCTGGAGGACGTTCACTCGAAACAACGTCTTACCAAGATCTGTAGGTTCTTTCCTTGCTAAAAGCGGTTGATCTTTTTCCTGAAATTCTAACCAGCCGTGCAGAAAAGACCGCTTGATTACGACCACGCCGTGCCACTGCTACTTGAATAAGGTTTACTACGCTTGCAGGCATATTACCACCAATTTCAACGTCACACAAGTTCTCGTTGTCCAGAGGATTGCAGGGGCAGTATCTTGAACATCTACTTCGAGCCTGGAGCCTGCCCACAGTGCCCTGATAAATCCGTTCCACCCACCACAATTTCGCCCTTTCCACTGCGTTCTAGGGTCATTACTGGGACAAAGCCTGACAAGAATATGCCTGAAAAGTCCGTAACTCACCCAGAAGCAACTTCAAGCCTTTGAAGAACGGCCTGAAGCTAATATCCTCACTAGCTCCGATGACAAGCTCAAGTCGACTACGAGCACGCCCTCTGAAGCCGAGACCAAATCATCCTCCCCAGACAACTGCGAGTGCAACGACATTACCATACAATATGAGGGCTGCAATCATACTATTCAGACCATAAATCGTACAAAAGGCTGTGCAAAGGAGTGTGCATATAACTACAGCAGCGAGCACCTCGTCCGGGGAGCCTGCCCAGACTGCTCCGCTCTTTCCCGACTCAAGGCTAACGACAAGGAAAACCAAGATGACTCCCTCAAAGTCTCATGAGCGGAGATGACCCGAGTGATTGGATATTGGAAAATTCGTGAAAATGCTGAAGGATCAAGAATTGACAACCAACTCAATCCATGGAGGTAGTGCAAACAAGGTCGAGGTAGCCAACAAGGAGCTCAAAAACATTCATCGCCGCTCTTACATTTTCCCGTTGAAATTTTCATTCTTCATGGAAATTCGACTTTACCATAGACGCAATGTGCCACTTTAAGCGCAGTGAGGTTACCGTATAATTATATCCCCACGTATTGACGGTAGTTGAACTCTAAACCTTCAATCTTCGTTCCATGTTCGATTAGTAGGCATTTCCGCTCTACTCAGGCGCTAATCACCCTTAGTTCACCCAACTTACCTCTGGCTCACCTAGCTCACCTGAGCAACCTGAGCAGTCCCTAAACAACTTGAGTAGTGTGGTACAGCAAGCTGTACCTTATGTATTTTCGTCGTCTTTTGGTGTTTTTATCTTGAGGCTATATGACCAAGGAATATTCTTCTGTCAGCTGATGCTAGGTTCTTATAAAGAGCACAGCACAGCATATAGCTAGCTTGAGCACCTTCCCTTCCTTTTAATAATACCATTTTTTGCCCTCGCTCCCTCGCTTTACGGTCTTCAGGTACTTGCTGTGTTTGCTTTCCAATCCGCTTACTGCTTTTATAGTCCTCCATAAAGGTTCTTTACTTGCTTCGTTCCCGCCCCCCCCCCACCAACGTATAGTAAGCTTATTTAAAGTAAGGAAAATATAATTCTCGATTACATTTTTATACGTAAACTAAAGAGCATGATTTTCTGTTAGCTCCCACCCAGTTCGTTCGAACTTCGGACCTAGGATATAGGAACCGATCGAGCCTTAGAATAGAACCTCATGTCGTTTTTACCCTTTATAGTCACCCCGCAATGGCCGGGAACCGGCGCCTGTCGAACCTCACCGCATAAAGGCTCACTATCGTGTCTTGCATTTGTGTTGTTCATCGTAAAATTCCGTCTCATTGGATATCAGCCTCTGATAAGAAACCTGCCCCGCCTGTTAGATGCGCTGGTGGCGGGAAGAGTGGTGATACTAATGCGGTCATTATGCGGCCTACCATGCCCATATTCAGCTTTGATCAATTGATCCTTAGCATAAGGCTCGCAAAAAGAATTTTGTTTCAAGTGAGCATACTAAGGAGTCTTTAGTGGATTTTGAGCTCGGTTTGAACATGCAGCTGTGAGACATGCATTCATTTCTAAACCACCAATGAGTAGAACTTACGTGGTCGAGGCCAGCTTGCCTCAAGGGCAGCCCCCAGCGCTAACTTGTTCTGAGAATTGAATTGGTCACAATAAAAACAGTGAGAAGTGCAGCACAGAAGTGGAAGATCTTATTGTGACAGCCTTGATACACTCAGAACTCCTTTGCAAAATTCGGCCTGATCGGAAATGCTTTACTATCGACTTGACGTCCAGAACTTCGATCCATCTCGCATCACCGAAGGCATTCTCCAGCCAAACTTCCATAATGGGGATTGGATCGTACGTTCTGCTCATAAATGCAACGCCTTGGTCATTTAACCTCGTCGAGCAATATTCTCATCAGATGAGCACGTGGGACTTTCCAGCCGTAGTGGAGAATGGTAGGATTAATCCCTATCTCCCAGCTTCCTTAAATCTAAGTATAATGACATGCTGACTGAGAATAACGACAGGTGGTTCAGCCAGAGTCTACATGGAAGATCAAGAAGGTTTTGTCAATAAAAATGACGATAGAGCGGAAGCCCTCTACGCAATCAACAACGATTCTGACTTTGAATTCGAGATACTCTATCGCGTTGGCTATGGCCCCGGATTAGGGCCTCTTTTAGTCTCATACAACGAGTCCTTTCACACTATCTCTAGCCCAACTGGTGCGACTCTCACTCTAGACTGGACTCAGAACCAGGATGCGCCTTTCATTCTCGCTAGCTTGGATACGGATCTGTCGTCTGCGATATTTGTCAGTTCACACCCAGTCGAAGCTTAGATGCAAGCTAGCTATGACAGAATAGAATGTCTCACGTTGAGAGAACTGGCTATGCCTGGTAGTCACGATTCTGGAATGTCTCAATTCAATGGAGGGAGAGGAGGAGCGAGTCCTACGAACGTGAAAACGCAGACGCTGGACTTTGGCGGTCAGCTGCGGGTTGGTGTAAGGTACTTTGATGTCCGCCAGTACTTGCTGGTGGGCAATGGGTGACTGGACATTACAGCTGAACGACCAAAACGCTAGGCTGGTTGGGTGGTAATGGGCAGAGCATCGCCAGTATTATCGAACAGGTCAACAATTTCACAGCCAGCAACAGTGAGTTGATCATTCTCGATCTGTCGCATGGTCTGGACACAGACAATTTCGATGGGGATCCAAAAAATCACCTCACTGAAGAAAATTGGAACGACCTCATGACTGTCCTGGTACAACTCAACTATCTCTTCAATGGCTCCGATTCCTCAAGAGACCTTTCTAACATGTCGGTTTCGGACTTTATCGGGACCGGACCAGCCGTGGTCGTTATTGTCAGAGACAAAGTCGAAGGCGGCGGCAATGTAGATCTCTCCACTTGTCAGTTGGATATCACGTGCCTCTCTCCTTTAGTACTAGCCGTTCCCGATGGGGATTAGGCTGTTCCAGTGGGATATAAGCTCCCCGAGCAGTCGCCCACTTGGCTCCTTAGACAACTTCTTCAGACATTACAATATACTCACTTTTCAAGCTTCACCTCATGTGTATTGCACCCCTGTAACTGCAACTGTCACCACTGTGGCGCAAGCTGGATTCTTCCAAGACAGTGCACTGCCAGTTTATAACAATTACTCCGACACCGACCGCTTGGATGTAATGGCCAACGACCAGCTTCAAAAAATGCTAGAGAACCGTCAGAATCCCGAATCAGAAATGTTCCTTCTCTCCTGGACCTTGACTCAGAGCACTCGAGACATATTCAATCCAGCTTTCGCCAGCATCCTCGATTTGGCCGCGAAAGCAAAAGTGGCCCTGTGGTCTTCTCTGTGGAACAAGATGAGCAGTCAGCAATATCCCAACGTCCTGATGGTTGATGCGTTTCAAGGAAATGGAGATGTAACGGCGATGGCATTGGCGATCAATTATCATTTTGCAAAGATTTGTACTGTCCCTTCAAGCTTTGGGCACACGATTTTACGGACTGGTGGGTTTTGATAGGACTGCGGAAATACAAGTTGTGATCCTCTCAAGCAGGCCCAGCAAATTCCATAGCCCACTCTCGATTAAGGCTACCTTGGATTTCTTCTTCCATTTGACTTCAAGGTGGGTACTACGAACGTGATCCTTCAATCGATTCTCCCGATACCAACCCTCACCGTTATCGTTAACAGATTTTGAAACCAGTGCTAGATAGCGCTCCTTGTTGGCTTGATGCCTCTTATTATCGCCGCGTTAACCTTATCTCTTGACTCTCGAACTTCTTTCCCAACAAAGGCTCTAGCCTTAAGCAGTTGCCCGAACCACTAACACACCCTGCAGCTACATCATGAAGGTGGGACTTAGGTGGACAATAAAGAGTGGAATAAATTTGACATTCGTCGTTGCCGACACACGCCTTGTCTCCTTACCCGTCGGATCTGATTCCTGGATGCTCACTGTTGCTCAGGCTCTGCTCAGGCTCTGCTCAGTCTCTACTCCAGCATGCGCAACCTCGCTCAGGTACGCTCACCCTTAGCTCAGGTTAAAGCAGCACTTGCTCACGTCCGCAGACTAAACCGGATCCAGCGAGGATGAGATTAGAGTCTGACTTTCCTGGTATACATCCAAAAAGGTCATCAGCGATTAACTTCAGGTGACAGGATTGCTTCTTCCTCTAGTCTGCAAAGAGAGATCCCTAGATTCCCTTAGCTGCCATGACGGTCCGAGCCTCCAATCAACCCCCTTAAAGATCGCATGCAGCTGAGCTCAGCCAGCCACGGCCCGGCTTCATGTCCCGGTGTTTGTTTCGCTTGTCATTCGGCTACGAGCCGAGCCGTGCCGTCGGGGCTGGAACGTGCCACACAAACGCCATTTATCGAACTATTGAACGTATGCAGGTGCTTGAGCCTTTATTCACATTTGGTTTGACGGGTGTCAAGAGGATCTGAGCATCCCCATTTGCTTTTCCATTAGCCTTACGCCTTATGCGATAATACATGTACGGAAGTACATCTTTGCACACCGCCCTGAACTTCCCCACTCGTGCAATGCGAGGTACCAGCACTTGGACTGGCTTGGATTGTTGACATCGCGATGTAGCAAAAAGTACTTATGAGGGTCTGATTTCCTGTTTCTGGCCTGTTCAACACTGCACCAAACCTGCTTCAACTGATTCACTCCTCCTTCACTTTTGCTTCACTATGGCTTTCTCTACTCTAATCTTACTCATGGGCGTGTGTCTTCTCATAGCCCCCGTCAGCGCATTTGGGGCCGGCGACGTGCCTAATGATTCGAATCTTGATGGCCATGTCTGGCGTCATGGCGACATTGCCAACCTCCTCCTGAAACTGCCCATCAGTTTTGTAACTAACTATGCCTTCACTAAGCTCGAACTCAAGCAGGTCTACTTTGGAAACTGGCTGCGCGACTATAGCCAGCTTATCGACACCAAACCGCTCAGCTTTCTACCCGAACCCGTTCTGCGACTTTTGCTAAGTCGACTTGAGATTTTCACTAAAGTCGACTTGACCTTACCCGATTAGGCAGTAACGGCCGTAGGATTCCCGATCGAGGTGTTCAGCTGAAAATGTCCGTTTTGGGCGATTCTGCTCGGAGATGAATCGGTGAACGTCCGGTACTTCCAGACAGGCCTGTAACGCGCCCGAAAAGCGCTGTAAGCAAGTACCTGTAATGGCCCTGATCATCAACACCAGAAACTTACAAAATAATCTAAAAAAATGAAGCTATCGCCAGCTTTCTTCTCTTCAATCACATCTCACAATTGCTACTACTGAAATTTCGAGTTCTTCCATGATTTATTCTTGCCTTAACCCTAATATTTCGTTCCGCTAGTACGGCAATTGCGTATTGTTCCATTCTTGTGTACTAAATGGCTGAATTACCTCCATACCCTCCTTGTAACACCGTTCCACTTATATACTTGTAAAGGCATATTCGGTAGATTGTGAGACTATAATCACTCCTTGAGAGCTTGATCGATCGTATTCCATATACTGATGTCGCTGAGTATCAGCTTGAGCCTCCTGCCGCTACCTCCATACCGAAATATCACAAGCTCTTGGAGATCTCGTTCCTGGAATGTACGAATCCGGCCCATTACGCAATCTTTCCAGTCCTAACTGTATACTTGTATACCCTCCTGCTTGTGTAAACTATCCCTCCGCGAATTGTTACGTAAATGACAGTATACTACCCATCGAAGCTCATTGAAATTGAGGTTGAACAGGCAATTGAGGCTGAATAGGCGTATCGAAGACGGAAGGTTGTCGAAACTGGTGTGCCGGCGTCACAGGAGAAGGGAGGAGGTTTCGTAATGGGGAAGAGGTATTCGAAGGAGGACAATTCGACGCGAATCGAGGAGGAGTAGTGGGAAGGCGAGGCGCCGGCGTCGTCGTTCGATTTGGTTGATTCAGGGCCCGTAACGGCGACGGCTTGAATTGAGATTATTACGTAAGCGTCGTCTGCCGTAATTGAGGTATTTCGAACTGAAATCGATATTGCCCTTGTGCTATTGTAGGAATCGGTCACGTCGGCGTCGTCGGCGTCGTAACAGGTAATCGATTTGAACTCGGGGAAGGAACTGCTTCGCGGTAAACAGCTCTCATGGAAGGGTAAGCTTTAGTTACCGAAAAAACAAAGCTATTCAGACTGTTTTCGGATTGATCAGGAGCAGGGACGATAGTCGACGCCGCTAGTTATTCAAGATACTGTTTTCGGTACTTCTCTACAATCTCCTCAAGTGTTAACTGTCAACGAGCTTCAGAAATAGCTATTTGTTAGTCTTCGTATATAGGTACCGGAATGTAATCGTTACACTCGAGTTCGAAACTTGAGAGGATACGATTAGCTCCTTTAGTACCCCGTCTCTTCTTCCCTTTTTGTATCCTTTTCAGGACACGCAATTGATCCGTCTTATTATTTCTCATCTTCGGATTTCGTAAAACAGATATCTCGTTATTATTAAAGATATAACCGGGTAGCGGGCAATTAATAAACCAGTGAGGATGGAGTATAGAACATTCTAAAATCAGCTTATTTTATTCTCGAAGTATGTAAATATCGTGGGAACAAGGTATTCCCATTGAAAGCTTAGTATTTCCAATACAGGATTTCGTCGGGCAACCATTTGTTGGGATTATCTGGATCTGATTCCAAAGGTAACAGATACAATTATTATATATAAAGCCTCTAATTTTAATAAAATCCTCCTTGTTTGCCAGTTCATCATACACTCGTTATTGTCTCGACTATTCGATTTCGATACTACATATTTATTATTTCCAGAAAAGCATTAATCGTTCCTATACTATCTTCAGGTCACAATTCGCACTCCCAATCCAATCCTTAATGTACTTGTATAATCCTTCCAATCGAGACGTGTTCTTATTTCGAAAATATGGAATATAATCGATCCAAGTAGCGACTAACTTCTCTTTCCAGATCAACCATATCTTTTTGCAATAATCCACTACTTTTTGAGGAAAGGTATAGTTCTCAAATACGCTCAGACGGCTGTTATAAGTTCGCTCGTCGGGGGATGATATGAGTAGCTCCCAAGCTACCAGAAATTTCTAGTACTCAGGGTAGAAGAGCTGCCCTTTTTCAGGCTTGGAATAACAGCCCCTGGTATTGTTTTCGACATTCTTGCGAACATGCCATTAGTAAAGGATATAAGAGATAGCGGGAAACGTTTTTTCGAGTGCATTAAGTATAGCAAGTTCGCGATCAGTAACGATTACTTCGGGGGATTGAATATCGTGTTCTGTTAACATTTCGTCGAATTTTTCCATGGCCCAGACAAAATATTCTGTTATCTCTTAATATAAGAAATAAACCCCGATTGAAAGGTTCATATTATTACTAGTAACGCCACCGAGATTTAATATAGTCATCTTGAATTTGCAAACGGAATACATGCCGTCAAGTATAAGAATATCGGGATTCCTCTTATATAACTTGATATTGTCTTCGTGGCAAAAGAAGAACCTGTCGATATAGTCGTTGACATCGACGTCAAATCTGAATTGGTATCCGCCGGCGGATAGGGTATCGTGGAGCCATTGAATTGGTATTTTCCCAAGGAGCTCTTGTTGATATACTTTCTTCACGATATTTTGTATATCCTTTGCTATAAGGATGATATCAGGGTCTTCCAGTTGAAGTACTGCCAGGATTTTTTGAGGAGCTGAACCTGTAGTATATATATTCATAATCCTAACGGTATCCACAATTCCTGTTCCTCCTGCTCCTCCTCCTCCTCTTCTAAAACCAGGAGCCGCTTCAATTCGTTCCAAAGGCCTATAGTTATATACTTTCTCTGTTATCTCAATAACTCACTTGTTTATAACTCCGTCGAGCTAAGTAATAGCTCTGAAAGGGCAGTTGATTTTCGTCGGCTTACAGCTACATTGCTTCGACTGGTGGGTGGTTTCGTGCTTATACCGTTTATCAGACTCTCCACTAAACTCGCATTCCCATTTTCTTTTGAGGATTATACCCTTGGTATTCCTTTATATATCCCGTGTTTTGGGGCCGAATTTGTGCTCTTTGGTAAAGGATTTGAAGGCTTCCTGGGCTTGATCTAGAATATCGAAGAACTGTAATAGTATTGGCGTATCCATAGGTCGGTTAAAATCCATTTTGAATGAAAAAATGCGTGATTTTGATAGTGGTGAAGGGTAAGAGTGAAAAATTTCCGGTTCGTTTATTGACGATATTAAGACACGTACCGCGAGGTAACGCGAAGACCCGCTTGGCACTTTTGGTGGAGAAACACCGCTAAATTTAAGCGAGAAATCTGTTGAGTACTTGAAGGTACATGTACCCGCATTAATAACCTCAAATCTAATATCATTTTTCAAATATTACTTATATTACACCTTCACCTTAACACTTATGTGAGTGCCGGGAAAAGCGTCCAAAATCACGTTACCTGGTAAATCAACTTTGGAAATAATTCACTTTTAAATCTTGAGGTATAGCAGGCAAGAGCGTCGCGAAGGTAAGAATACTTGATATTACTAGGAGATCACTGCAAAACGTAAGTACCTCAACCTTCCACTAATCGCGAATTTCCGGATTTTGCTGCACCGATTCATCTCCGAGCAGAATCGCCCAAAACGGACATTTTCAGCTGAACACCTCGATCGGGAATCCTACGGCCGTTACTGCCTAATCGGGTAAGGTCAAGTCGACTTTAGTGAAAATCTCAAGTCGACTTAGCAAAAGTCCGTTCTGCGTGCCATTGTAAGTTCACCGCCCGATATATATGACGGCACGCTCATCAAATAGATCTCCGTGCTAGCTTTCAAGAAGTTCGGCTTCGCAACAGATGAATTCGATGTGACCCACAAGGTATTGGGCGTCTACCGCCCTGAGGAGCACATCGATAATCCGCGTGGTTACGGTGGAGTGATGAGGGCGGCGAGATCAAGAACCTTGACCCTCGTCTTCGCGATCCTCCCCTTGCCGTTGGTATGCTTAGTTGCTTGTTTGAGTGTGGGGATATCCCGGCTGACTTGCGGCCAGAATTCGCTGTTGATCCTGAGAGTGGCATGAAGAATTACATTGCGAACGAGTCGACCCCGTTCGCTACATCTTCCCGTTATGTCCGAAAACAACTGCTTGATTGTATCCAAGAGGGCCGTAATGCGTATCAGTTGAAGAAAAAATCGCCAACACAAGCTCTTATCTATCTCGGCGCTGCGCTGCACACGCTCGAAGATTTTGCGGCCCACAGCAACTATGTTGAGCTTGCACTGATGACGCTGGGCGTCCCAGCCTTTCCATTTGTTGGAGATGGCTGTAAAGTTAAGATTCCTAGGTCGGGACACGAGGTGCCTCCGTTGGTAACGGGTACATTTGGGATGCTCGACATTTTCCAGAGCTTGCTCGGCGAGGTAGATGACAAGGCGGCCCACAAGGAAAAGGGCGAGCTAGACGAAATTATCAAGGTCAGCCTTTTGACTTGTCGAAGCTCACCACTGACATTTTTAGAATGTGCCGCAGCCACAGGAGCTTAACAAGCTCTTCATGGCCGTGAAATCAGCAGTAGGGGTATTGTCCGTCATGTCCATTGACTCCAGCACCACTGGACTCACCAACAACCTCAATTTGGCAATGGATAATGCAAACGATGCTCAGAAGAACCCATCCAAGTACGGCCCTGAGCATTTCAATAGTCAGCCAAATGCAATTTGGACAGCGATCGCGCCGATGTTGCAATTTCACGATCAGATTGCCAAGTTCATGCTCGAGCACGAGGAGCAATTCAAAGTTCCCTTCCTCAGCGAAGCTAAGAAGGAGATCGGGGAGACCATCGACATCTTAACGTACAAATACCTCGCCTTTTTCATCGAGTCAGCAGTCAAGGTGATGCGCGATGCCCTCAAGAATAGCAAGGAATTGATCGAAAGCCAAGACAGCGCTTTGAGGGCCTACACCGACGTCGACATCTGCAACCCAGTGCCACGGGCTCCGACCCTAGTCATTCCATATTGTCGAAGGACCACTACAGCAACGTTCTCAATCCCGTTGCCGGCCGCGTGAGCCTGGCACTGATCAATTATGCAACGCAAAAAGTCGTCCGGGCTTGGGAGGACCCATTGCTCGAGCCCAACGCTGTGGTCAAAAGTATTCTGGAGGGTTTTCACAATCCGTACTATATGGACCTGCGGTCTGATGTCCAAAAGGCAATGTACTCGGCCCTGACGAGCTGGTGGCAAACGCGCACCGAAGAGAAGAAGCAATTCCTGAACAGGGTCCTGACCAAGGACGGCGTGCGTGACAATCTGAACAACCCGGTCGTCAGCGCTGCGGAATTTGCCAACGACATTGGCGCGGGTTGGTCGTTTCTTGAACCGCTGCCCACAACCAAACAGCGGCCCCCCAAGTCCATCGCTGTGGATACCAGGGACCTGCTCCAGCAGGCCGGACAGCTGATCGCCGATACACTCAAGAAGATCGATCAAGGCATGGTCAAAGTCAGCAACATTGTCGGCCAGGGCGAGGACTTGGCTGGTCATGCCCTCAATGACTTTAGTAACTCTGTTAATAACACAACAGGTACTATCTTGAGGGACAACCTGCCACCGGAACTGCAACCAATCCTGAATGCTGGTAACCAAGCGGGGGACGTACTCGACAAGGTGGCTGAGCAAGCTAAGGAGGAACTTGAGCGACCTTACAATGAATTTAAAGACACTCTCAACAGCCTGACTCCCAGCTGGGCAAGGTGGGGTTGATGCGGTGTAGAAAAATGGGAGCGTAGACCTGACGAATGGATCTCGTGGCTTCGGATGTGCCCTTTAGATAGGATTATACAGTGTTAATCTCAACGCCTATTAACATTTCAAGCTCTCTTAAACTTATGATAAACGGAAGTGTAAATAGCTTACTTAATACCGGAATAGTTTTAAATAGTTTTACTTCTTTCCAAACTCGGAGACGATCTGCCAGTCACTCCGGCTTCCTCCCGTAAACTACATAGCATTCTGCATAAGCATGTATTTCCGTATTCTTCAAATCTTCCCTCGCCCTCTCGATCAGTGCATCAATCCTGTCTTTACTCCACCCCAATCCCATACTCAATGATCTCAATCCCCAAGCCGGCAGCCCTTCCCTCAGATTTTCCTGCAACCACTTCGCCTGAAGCTTCTGCTTCTTTCCTTTCACCCACCCGTTGATCGCCCAATAGTAGCTCTTCTCCACCACATCGACAAATCCCGCCTCTCTCATCCATCTCCCATAATTTTTGCCATTTGTCCATGGCCTCCCCAACTTTTCTGCTGCTTCCATGCACGTTGTTTGGAACTCATCGAGGGCTGTCCCGTGCAGAGTCCCGTCGATTGACTTCAAAGGCATTATTGGGTCTTGGAATTCGAAATAGCCGCCCGGAGTGAGGTTCGCGAAGATCTTCGCGATTACGGATGGGGGGTCACGGAAGCAAGAAACGAGGGCTCGGCCATGGATATAGTCGAAGGGTCGGGTGTAGACCCAACCATTTTCTGCGTCGTCGATCTCGAAGCTACAATTTGGTGGAACACCACAGAGAGCTGTTAGTATATGGCTTGCGGGGAGCGGAGACCTACAAGAGTGGTTGTATGGGACTTAGGTCTGTACCGAGGACAGTAGCGGTCGGGTATTGCTGAGCTATAATGAATGAGCGAAAGAAGATCTTAGCAAACAAGACAAGCTTACCAAATTCTATAGCCCAGATGCCAGTACCAGTTGCAATATCGAGGACGTTTTGGGGATTCGTGAGAGGTGCCAGGTGCAGTTTGTTGTCCATTGTCATGACGAATAAATGATGCTGAAGATCTAATGGATATGTCAATTTTCCACCTCTTTGAGTGCGACATCACTGAATACCTAGTCGTTCCTGCTCAATTTCATCGTTTGGACCGATGTATTCTAATTGACTCAGCAAGTACAAAGAAGTGATTCCGATGGGATCCTGGACTCACTGCCCGCGTTGAAGGAATGATAGGTACGTCCGTTTTCTATCAACATATTTAGTGAATTATGTCACAACGTCATTGATATTTAGTACCAGACCTTCAATAAAGTCAAAGATGCTCTCGCGGAGGGAGACTGTAGAGCTTCTTTGAGATGTTAGTAAGTCTGTAGAACTCCGTTGGAGTCTGTGTGTACTCTGGCAGTGAGCCGATTCCTGAGTCGACATCCGCAAAATCATGCGTCTCAAAATCAAAATTAGCAGTCTTCTTCATTCTGCCGTGCTCGGACTCTAGACTCACATCTGTGTCCACTTCAATATCAGGATGCGACGAGTGCACAGACAGCTCTTCGCTCTGCGACGGCGCATCCTTCTTTCCCATGGACTGGAAGCCCTGAGCACTTTTACTGAGTGGCAAATTTGTTTCAGGCTTGCTTACCATAATGTAAGGTGTTAGATTAGGGCGAATTGTAGTTTATATGGTCCGTTTCTTGTATGAAGGCACGGTCACGTATGGGACGATTCTCAGCATTCAGGATCGACTGCCAAAGTAGGTAGCGGCAATTCTGGTCAACCAAATCGTGACAAGAGTAATTTTAGATATGAGAAGCTATTTCAAGACGTTTCACAACGTTAAAGTTTGTTTTGTAGATGTAAAGGGAAGAGGTTGAGGTCTGATTAAGGTGGGGCTTAGCGTCGCCCAAGTCGGTCCAACGTTCGGCCGATCCCTGTAGAAGACGGAGCCACTCTAGAAGCGAGCCCCTTTTCTCTAGCGAAAACACGTCTAAACATCAGAGCTGTATGGTAATATGGTACCTACCATAATCTTAATTACAAAGTATGGCACGAAGGCACCAGCGTGTTCCTTCATCCTATTTCTTGTCTCAAACTAGACTTAGGTCTAGACTTGAGTTAATTGTAGCGTGCGCTAAAAGTCTGGCGCGCGGGCCACCTGAAATTTCAAATGAAGACTCCACATGATTTGTCACATCATTCGAAGTCCTCTTTTGTGCTATCCACGTGTGCAGATAGCTAGTAATCCGTAATTTCTCACGCAGTGTTGTTCAACACGACCCCGTCCCAATTGAACCCATCATTAAAACTACCGTCAGCCTGCAGTGGCAGGGGAAAATCCAGTTGCAGAGGCATCTGCTCATCCAGGCTCACCTGCATGTTACTTTCTGGCAGATTATCTAAATATAATATGTCGCCAAAATCATCAGACGCCGGTTCTTGTGCGGGATCCGACTGGAACGATTCGACATGGTGAGCTTGTCTCAACGATAGAGGATCAGATGGCTCGCTACCATGAGGTGGATCCTCGATGGCCTCGTCAATGAGATCAATTTGGGGCTCGGTTCCATCAGGCAACAACAAATTTGACTCCGTGTCTGGTGTTTCAGAGTGTAGAGTTAATCGGCATTCGAAAGCGTTCTGCACCCGTTGAAGCAGTCGTTCTCGATTAACGCGTGCTGACTGTGGTATCTCTTGCCGTAGGATATCGAATATCTCACGTCGAAGTTCGGCAGTTTCTCTAGAATAATAAACGAAGTCTCTGACTGTTAGCTTGAGAGATAGCATAAATATTAAAAGATGACATACATGGGCTTGGAATAGTGTTGTCATCCGGGAAGCATATCCTATAGACTGTGTTCCACCGTTCTTCTTCAGATTTGTTTCGATCACGGGGTCTCAAAAGTTCTTTTTGCTCCTTGGTTAGACCTTCCAACGGCCTTGGACTCCCTACATTGCATCCCATTAACTGTCTTCTGTGATTGAGCAAGTCATCGTCGCTGTCAAACATCGTGTAGCAACGTTCGCAGTATATTGCCGCATGGCGATCATATATATGCGCTCTGTATCTTTGTCAGGGAACACGTTCGAGAACCTTGGGTATGCGGAGGAGGTAGACTTACTTAACGCGATGAACTTCGCGGAAACCCGGGCTTTTGGCACAAAGGCGCCATTTTCCGAGACAATATCGGTGAGGTTCTCTTTGGTAGAAAGGACAAGCCCATCTTCGATTGGTTTCCTGTGGTTGTGGTTCGGGTCTGGTCTTGAACCGCTTTCTTCTGCCATCACCACCGTCTCCTGGAGGGGAAGAGCCATCTCCATCACTGGAAGCCCGCTTCCGTTCTCCACTTTTTGAAGATGACGATGGCGTTAAGCTGTTGCCAGCAGCATCGAAGTCGGAACTCTGAGGAGTTTCAGAAGGTTGAAGAGGACACTGCACCGCTCCATGAACGCCCAGCCAAAATTTGGTCAAAACGACCAATTTTCTACTCAGTTCCAGAGCAATTTCGTTTGGTAATTGATTGATGAGTGGCAGAAATCCAGAGACAAACACTTCAGATGTTACAAACTCATCTCCTGATTGCGGAGGCGAGTGATTTTCGTCGTCCTGGCTGTCCTCTATGGACCCATCTTCCAGAGAGTCGACAGAATCAGCATATGAGCTAGAATATCCTTCTGCTGCACCGAAGCCAGACGTGCTATGAATCGAGTCAACATATGTGAAAAAATACTGAGTTTGAGTAAAGGGTTTACCCAGGCTGTCATTGGGGACAATGTCGTTAAAACGCACCTCGCTGGACTTGGTGTAAGATGATCTGAAACACTTAAATCCTGTTCTTCTGTAATATCTGGGGCGGAAATAAGGGTTATCTCCTCTTTTTGACGCCGACTGCTCCGAATCCACCGCTTGAGTAGGATTGCTGCTGTACTCAGAGCAATAATTGATAGCTTTGTCCTACCCACTGAGTTTGGGGTCTTTTCGGGTAATAAAAAGCCTCGAGTTTCGCCTTCAATTCTTGTAATCCAAGCCTGGGGCAATGGATAGCTATTGTTCTCCCCTGGGCTCACCTTAGGGTTCGCTTGTGTCTCCTCATTAACGCCACATTCGGATTGGTGATCATTTGAATGGTTATGAATCCCCTTGCCAGTTTCGACTACAGAGTTTGTAGTGAACGGAGAGCGAGCTTCGGAATCGGCTATGTGAAAGTCCTCAAGCCCGCTCAAAGCTAACGCATAGCCTTCGCCAGGTTTTTCGTTCCCTCCATCACCAACCCAAGCTCCAGCTTTAGTCAGAGGATCATTCTCCCAACTGATACAACTTGTTTCGGCGCTTTCAAAGCTCTGCATGCTCTCACGGCTCTTCTTTCAACTTGATTTTAGCACTCTCATTGAGATTTCGGATTTGATGTGAAGATCCTGCGTAAGAAACTCGTCTTGTACTGGCACATGCTGGGTTGCATAGGTAGAATGGGTGTCAGGCTGACCGAGAAAGCGTAGCATGGGGTAAGATATATCGGAACGGAAAGATGCTATCCTCTGATGTTGAGCTTCATTCAACCCAATAGAGGGTCCCAACGGAAGGTAGCTAGAGAGGGCTTGGATTTGAGGATACTCGCATTCCGGGCCCTCGGGGCATGTTACTGATAGAGAAGAGGAAGAATCAGATCGAAGTTGCAGAGCATAGGAATACCGATTGTTCGCCGTTTCGTAAAAGTAGGTTGGTTGTTCGATGAGGGGTGGTTGAGAGGCGCCTTCGCCAGCACCATCGGCATAAGTTCTGACTTCAACGCAGCTACAATTCTCCGCATTGAATACTGGGGGTTGGTTTGCTGGTATTGTGCTGTGACATTGGACGCACTGCCACTGATCAATCGTCTCATGGCTTTGAGTGTTGTCTTCCATGTTGGTTGAGCTGAAGCTTGGATTAGAGGATTGAAGAGGTTTCAACGAATAACATCAAACAAAGTTGTATCAACACAACAAGAGGTAGAGAGGAATGCAGATCATAAGTATTATCTGCTGTAGAAGTGAAAATCTTGTGACAGCAGCTTTCGGGACAGCACTCGGGATGTCGTAAGATGGCCGAGACAGCGAGGAGAAAGTGATCAAAGTTCCGGCATATTGACCCTTTCCTCATTCGTAAAATCCAATATATATCATTAGAGATCATCTTCAGGAGTGATGAAGTGGAGGTGCGTATGTACAGTGAGAATAACGCTTTGAGGGCTTAACGCTCAAATTGGCGTTGAGCGCGTGGGTGGCTTGGAACTCTATGGGAAGCTACAAATACCAATTGTGCCACCGGCTAAAGACGGGAAATCAAGCCGGACAAGGTGTAGCTGCCCCACTAGATATATTGCATGAACGCTGTTTGGCTAGAAGAATGCAGTGCTGCATAATGCGGCCCGTACTTAACAGATCTGCTTTGTCCTCAACGCAGAATTCTGCATTAACCAACACAGAACTATGTTAAATGAAAACCGCGTCGCTATGTATTCTTGGTGCATATACTGGCATAAGATCAGAAGTAGCGTAGGATGATAAAACTACTACAAGGTATGTGATACAGGGGTAGAGATTTTGCATCGTATACAATACAATAGGACAATGCCCACGCTCCTTCTTACAACTCTCTTTGCTTGACTTAGTTAGTGGTTGTATATAAGGATTCAAAACCCCCAGATTAGTTTCTAATCACTTCACTTACGAGTAACTAAGATGTCAACTCCGTCAATGCCGATCTCATCTCCTTTGCAGTCAGGACGAATTCGGGGATTTAGCGTTCAAATTGCAAGTGGAATGTTCTATTTAGAACCCATAAAATTATCTGTCATTTACCTTGCCAACAAATTGGACAATGTTCAACTTTACGAGGACAAATGTCTGCGACCCGCTGAAAGGCGTTATAGCCTTAAAGCGACCTTCGATCACGACACTACTACTAATTATATCATGGTAGTGCCTCAGGAACGTGGATATGAAAATCATACATATACGTTAATGTCTCAGCATGACACGACTGCTCCTCTTATGCCGGTCAGAAACTTGAATCTTCCATCTTCAAGCGAGTTTGATTTGCGTCATGGTGAAACTAAGAAGGTACAAGATGATGATTCGCTGTTCTTCACAACGAACAGTCTTTATGAATTTAAAGACTCTTCCCCTAACGACCCATCGCCATATAATTTGACAAGCGGGGTTGTTGACTTTCCGGTTGACCCCTCGATGTCAAATGTCTTCAATGCCTCGCCAGTCATTCAAGAACGGGAGCCATCAATCGAAAACGAGAACTCTCACGCTCCTCCAACCTCGCAAACTAGTTTTCCTGCTCGAGAACGGACGACTTTAGGTCGTCATCACTGTCCATGGGCAGGTTGCGCCTCAAAGTTTCCGGCTGCAGATCGAGACCGCCATTTTATGACAATACATGGGAAGCCGGTAAAATATTTCCGCCATGTAGCTGGCTGCAGTCGTGCTCGCGGTGTGTGGAGAGGTTATTCGAGAGAGGACAAGGTTAAGGAGTACGTCAAGAAGGTGCATGGTAGTGGGAAACTATAGCGGTATAGCCAGTCTATCGCATTATGATGCACAGTAGCGTTTCAAGTAATTTGTACCAGAAGCTTCCTATTAAAATTATGAACTCAAAGTAATTCAGACATTAATAGAAACAAAACACTTCGGGGGAGGGTGGTCCCAAAATTCCAAGTCCCAATCGCTAACTTTTAACATGGCATCACTAAACTCGACCCCTATCAACCCATCCCCCTTGAATATGGATCATCACTCCGAATGCCATATTCAAAACCTCCAAACTCTCACAGCACTGAATAAGCGGCCATGGAATGGACTGGTAATAACAGCTAGCTATCCTGCTCCGCCTTCTCATTGTCTTCCAAAAAGTCCGGCCAATAATGCTCCTTCTTAGCCTTCCTCTTTTCCTCTCTTCTCTTCTTCAATTCCTCAGAAACCCATAACTTGAACAATTTGTAGGTATTCATGGCCCATTGTATCTTGAAAGCCGTTATAATCAACGGAATTGCGACTGCAAATGTCACGCCAACTGTGTGAAGGTTATGCGTCAGCATGAAATATACTGAAGATAGTGCAGAAAGTCTTCGGTGACATTGAGGGAGAAATGAGAGAACGCGTACTTAAAAAAGGTTGCACAAAAGATTGAGGCAGCAAAGGGGTCGGTGGCATAGGTTGATCCGCAGGAAGCACGACACGTTTAAATTCAGCGATGGGCAGTGTGAAAATTGTTGTGACAAAAGTCAGAGGTAACTAGTAAATGTTAGATTACTGCACTTTCCGGGATGGGACTTCCTATAAATAAACAATGGCCGGCTGGACATACAAAGACAATAGTAACGATAGTGAAGACCATGATGGTCTTAGACTGCTCTCCTGATGAAATTGCCTCATTGCGGCTGACACGCGCTTCGAGCACATTTGCCTGTTGCTGCTTGAGATTCAAAAGGTCTTTGAGCTATAGAGAAGTTAATCGTGGCCCGATACAAATTAGGGAGCTCGTGATTGAGCATCTTACAGTGTCATAAGCCTGATCGGCTTGAGCTTGCATACGCGTTATTTGCGTCCAGTGCTTCTTGCTTTGATCTACAAAAGCCATGCTACGATGGGGACACCGTCGCACAGCTTCCTCCACTTTGCAACCGTCAACGCATTGAAAATTAGCTATGTCGATCTCCTTTCCAGCAGCAGTAAGTACATCCATCTGATCTTGGAAGACTGCCTCGAGCATACAAAGTTCATCTTTAATATCCTGAATGTTCCGGAGTAAATGTGTCTGTTTCGTAACGTTGAAGATTTCTTCGAATCTTCTGATTGACTCTTCGGATTCTGCTGGCTGTTGTTTAATCCAGACCATAAAGTTTTCAAAGCTTTTTACGAATTGGATTAGCATTTGCATGACTTCGTCGGCCTGGTATATTGAGTCAGCAATTTTACCACCAAGGTGCGGTTTGAAAAGGGATGGAGTACCCATATGTTTGATCGGATCGAGTAATTTTTAAGGAAATCAAGTTCGGGAATCACATCTGCTCGGTGAAGTATGCTCACACATTGGCAGAAGATCAATTCGGCAAGGTCACTTGAGTTTTCGATCTCTGGCCGTCGTGGACTATGAAGGTACGTGGCGATGGTTTTCAAGATATCTGTCTTGTCTTCCCCATCAAGATCTTCATTGTCTCGCGTAGACTGCAGCCGATGTGGAAAGCAAGTAACAACGGTCTCTGAGAAGAATCAAGTCAGCATGGCGTATCAGCATATAGTCAAGTGACATGTAACAAACTTTCGTCCACCACCCACAGCCATAGCTGATCAATCATTAGAACAGGGCTGTTGTTGTCCCGATAAAGTGTCTGCTCAATTTTGAAAAGCTGGTTTTTAACCTCCTCTAGCCTCATTGGCCGGCTTCGCCAAGTTTTTTGAACAATTCTTGAGAAGAAGCTGCTATCCGCTATTTTTTGTTCTTCTTCTTCGATTTTTTTCAGCTTTTGGTAGTTCTGATTACTTCGCAATTGGAGATCCTTCTTTTCCTCGTTCAGCTGACGCATGACAACTTGATCACTGTCTCGGAAGTTCGTATCTGCAAGATGAGAATAGTAATATTGGTCCAGGGTGCGACGTAAATGGACTGGCCTCCGCTTGAACAAATAGCGCCTGAGAAGTTCCCGATAGTTTTCTTTGACGTCCTGAGTTTCAATATTAACATCCTCTGTATTAGAAGTAGTCGCTTGAGGCTCAGCAAGATCAATTGTGGGATTAGGTTCGAGGCGATTTTTTTCGCTAGGCCAAAAATTATTCTCTTGAGCTCCGCTTGTCTTCTCGGAGTCCAATCTAACTTCTTCGATCCACTCAGCGACATGGGTCTGAGCTAGATCAGTTTCCCAGTGAATATACGGCATCTATGTTTTGTCAGTAAATAAACCAACTTGCAGTAGCGGAACCCACAGCCATGAATAATGGGGCAGGTTTCTTGCTCAGATCTTCTTCAGGTTTCAGCCCATCTAGGGAGTAAATCAGCTTACAGCATTGAGATTTTGATATATTCCTAGGCGTCTTCTTACCTTGTATTAGTCTTCCGCATTGGGGCGTAATAAAGCGAGAATGGGGAGAAAGATCTGGTGAAGTGTAAAAAGGGTCGGATCCCCAGAAACTTTTATACACTGGCATATTTTTCTCCTTACAAAGACTCGTTATCAACATCTGTTCATGTAAGCTTCTCTTCGAAAATCGCATTCATGTGCGTACTTCAGCCCAAGTCATCTGATTTAGTTAGTGCATACGCCTTAGCCATGATAGTTGAAGGAAACGTACGTTATTTGTAGGCAGGTGAATCCATCTCACTTTTTGCTTGGCTCCCGTCGGCTTAGCGTCATATTTCATGATGGCATCTATGATTGCCTTGTGATATAGGATCTCGTCAACCTTGGGTTCCTTCAACAAAAGACATTCTTGGATTTCGATCTCTCCGTAATCAGTCTTTGCCTCGGATTCCCAGATATCGATTATTGTTGCCTTAAACCCAAGTCCAGGAACCCAAGAGGGCATTGTGAATACTGGCTTTGCTTTTTGTGACCCTGCAGCCTTTGGAAACACTTTCACTGCATTCTCTGGCTTGACTTCTGTTGAGCTTGGTTCTGTTCCTGTGGATGATTCTTTGACTACCGTGGAAAGATCTTCTGAAGGTGTTCGTATGGTTTCTGTTGCGCCAATCCCAATTTCTCCTGAGACCACCTTCGTTTCTTCAGACATTGCGCTTTCCTTTCCTTTTTCGTCTCTCCCAGACTGAGCCACTGTCGTTGACTTCTTAATAGTTCTGATCTTTTTCGGGCCTTTGAACTCCGTACCAATTTTCTCGCAGTTGATTTCCCCTAGTTTGTTTGCAAACGTCTGTCGGATTCTCTGAAGGTCGTCTTCACTTCCACCAGGATGGCCGTCTCGATCGAGTGACTCTTCAGCTTGGTCTCGAGCTGTTGCGCCCCACTCATCTTTTGCATTTATCTCGGCTCCGAATTCTAAAAGAAGATCGACGATTCCCGGAAAGCCAAACCACGAAGCGATGTGTAGGGCTCTTCTGTCTGAGGTGTCTTGTATGTTTGGATCGGCTCCATATTTGAGTAGAAGATCGACCGTCGATACAAGACCTCGGGAAGTGGCCAGTTGCAGAATATTCCCATATTCTGCGTCTCTACAAATCAATTCGGCCCGATTTCGGACGTTCTCAATGTCCTTGGCTGAGAGCGTTTCATTGGAGCCAGCAGGTGCCGAAATGGCTGAACCCACTGTTGCTTGCGCACTCGATATTGCCAGGATTTGCATATTTCTTGGCTCATTTTTTGGTGTTCTGGTTGACAAATTCGATAATTCGGCCTTTGAGAGCTGCTGGATTTTGCACTCCTTCGCTTGATGAAATATCAAGCATTGTGCCACTCTCTCGCTTTCAGCAGCGATAGCAGCTCGCAGGGCCGTCCCGTGTATCCCACTTTCAGCAGAAAGATTAACTGTTTGCTTGTGATTATCTTCCCCTTCTAAAAGATACTCGACAACATGGAGTAGATCTTTCGAAGCAGCTGCTTCGAGCGGTAGACTGGGTAGAGAACTCGATATCTTATACTGAATGCTGGCGCCACTCTGGATAAGTAATTTAACCAACTTTAACTGTTTTTCAGGTGATAAGGTGATAGCAGTTAGCAATGCTTTTGTTAGTACTCTGTCCTTGTCCACTTTCCAATCCGGATTATTGAAATGATATAACATTAGGTTCAGCATCTCCGGGTCACCAGAGCTTGCAGCTGAACGTGAATATGGAGTTAGTCATTGTCCGATAGTTATGGTTATCTTGATATAAGTCTGAGGAAAGAATTTTGAGATGATCAAAACATCAGTACTCACCTGCATTTATGGGGTTATCCAATATTCCACTTCCACCATCCATCTTCGCACCTTTCTTAAACAGGATATTGGCAACTTCACGATAATCTTCCTCGCCAGCATTGTTGTGAAGGTCAATGGGTGCACCCAATGTGTTTTTTACGTCCTGGCCCAGGACCTGTGCTCTAGAAATCTCTGGCAATGTCTCCCTTTTCCTGTATTTTCCCCTTGCTACAGCTTGTAACGCGGTTCCATATTTTCCTCCCTTGGCATTGATGTTCACCGGATCTGTTCCAACGGAGAGTATCGGCTCAACAACAGCTCGGCGACCAGTTCGCACTGCCGCCTGAAGAGGAAAGCCAAATTTCCCGCCAGAAATGTTTACATCTGCTTTAGGATCACAATCATTGATAAGCTCGCGCACCAGCCCCGAATTGGCCCTGTATGCAGCGACTTGCAAAGCACAACCATAGTAGCCGCCCTTCGTATTGACATCGATTCTGCCTCTGGCTTTGCCCTCAGGGGATTTCGCTTTTCCCCAATCGAGTAGCAATCGAATGACCCCTTTCAGGCCTGTTCGCGCCATATAGATAGCAGCTTGCAATGCGGTGCCATGATTACGATCAACTGAATTGATGTTGATTCCTCGAACCAAAAGCATTTCCGCGATCTTTGAGTGTCCACCGAGAGCTGCAATTTGGAGCAGGCCATTGCCAGCAGCGTCCTGCGTTGTAAATCCCGCAGATTCAAGCATACCCTTCTTTTCCAGCTGGTCAATGTAAACAGCAGCGCGCTCATCATCACCATGTGTGACAGCATAGCGCAGTAAAATGACTTGAGATTTGAGTGGCATTTCGGGGGGTTTCTTTGCTAGCAAGAGATATGGTGTTCCGGAGGGAGGACCCAGATGTCCATTCATGGTAGATTTTCGGAGAGATGAATCTGTTTAGAAGAAATTAGCAGCTTCAAGAATATATCTGGTATATTGCATCCCACATACGTCTCTTGGGCCCGGGAATAGAGAGACCAGTGCCTGAATGTCTCTTCAAAAATCGCCAATTCTCACCCCTTTCCATTTCATCCTCCGTCGCACCGATGGTTGCGTCTTTTCCGCCGTTAGAGAAACTTCCGGAAGGGCTCGCCATGGCAGCAAAGTCGCGAATTTAGAGGGAGAAAACATAGAGAAAAGAGCGTTGGTGGGAGGGAACCGCACTCAAATAGATGGCAAGCTGACCTGGCTTGCTTCAGCTTTTCAGCTCGGCTTGTGGCGCCTGCACGCCGTCAATCGTTCTGGGGGCGAATCCACCCGTGAGATAAGCTTTCAGCCCCTACCATGCAGCTAACTCGTTCCGGAACGTTATGGGTGACCTCTGAGCCTGGTCATTCGGGATTGTCCTAGAGTTTGCATTTCCACCGAGATGCTGAATACGATTGCGATGGGCTTGACGGTCGAACCCTGCAGGGTGAGCAGAGAAGCCCCTGGTATTCTCCGCAATTGCAATCTTCGATCCAACTCTCAAGCCAGAAACACCAAACCTAGGAAGAAGTTACCATTGCGGAGGAGGTGTGGGCCGTGCCGTGTGCCTTGTGGAGATGTTGCGGCTCTGATTTGACGCCAAGGGTTTCTGTACGAGATAACACAGCGGTCTAGATTTGAATCGCGGGATTGCGAACGAATCAATTACCAGTTGGCTTACACCAAGAGCTTCTGGCTCGCCTGGGTTGGCCCTGACAATGCCTTTCATCATGCCGTGAACAAATCATGGTTCTATTTTGGATTTAGCATGCGTTGGCCACTATTCCTACTGTTCTTGCAAATATGAGGTTCAATTTCCTCGCCCGGCTCGTTGCAGCCCGTAGCAAGTTAGAAGAAGCCACGTAAAAGTTTCGACTCCCTTACCTCACGAAACAAGTGATACGACCCGACATTTTATAAAGGATTAAACAATCTTGTCTTAAACTTGCAAAAGCATATTCGGAGAATTTATGCCGAGATTCTGGGGTAAGAGAAGAACGCCCTCTGATCCGGCGCCGCGGGCGACGAAGGGGGTGTGGTCAAGCTAACACTACGTAGATCGCGGCATAAAGTGACGGGATTCCAGGGCCTCTGCGCCCTCAGCACCCTGGAACTTGAGAATTTAGCGATTGAGTCCACTATCCCCTCGTCCGGTGAGAAATTGCCCACTCCAGGCATCACAGCTAAAATCGTCAGGCAGATACGTGATTTTAGCTGTGATGCCTGGCGTGGGCAATTTCTCACCGGACGAGGGGATTACAGCGCTGCTGGTGGAGCAACTGTGGCGCTCAGATAACGGGTATTAGAGATAGGCTTATTTAGCGAGGCAGCCCCTGTTCTACAGGGGACAAGCCCTAAAAAGGTGTGGGACCCCTTGTCAGTTGCTTGTAGCACGCTTCCAGAGCAGGAGCCTAAAGAATAGGGCATTTTCAGACTCTTCAGTGGACGAGCCTGCTGAAAACAGGCCCTGTAGTCAAGTTATCCGTTCAGCTGCGGCCAGCTTTACCGGGTCCGTGCACCCGGAAAAAGTGTTTTTCCGGAGGAATACCAAAACCTCAGGTTCTTGTTTACATGTAAATAAAGCAATTAGAACCTATTTCAATACTAAATTATACCACAATCACAATACCGAACCTTACAGTTTTTGATTCTACCGATAAAGGGACCTTGAGACCCGATGAGGAGCCCTTGGAATCGACAGGCGATAAATTCGTTCCTATAAAATTGCCCCACTTCGACTGGGAGATCCACCTCTCAGAGGATGTCTCTCCTAACGACCCTATCACCTTATTTACTATGTATTATACTCCCAAAATCATGGATATGATTATTGAGAACACGAATAACTATGCCCGAAAATCAAGGAACGAACTAGCTCCTCGTGCGCGTGTAAAGGAATGGTATCCAACCTGTCGTGGGGAACTTTATCTCTACTTTGCGATACGCATATATATAACGTTAGTCGTACTTAATGAGATATCTGATTATTGGGATAAGACCAAAATTATGCCTTTACACGAAATAATGAAGTGGATGGCCAGGGATCGATTTCAAGAGCTCCACATGCGGGTCCGACTAGCAGGAATGGCTACAAAGGGGGCCTACGCTAAGGTAAGTAAAGCACTACTTTATTTCGTTCTTATTTTTCGTTAAATTTAACGAAATACTGTTTACCAGGTCGAGTCTTTATCCACGCACATCCAAGACGTCAATTTAAGGGTATGGAAGCCTGGGAGGGACTTGGCAGTCGACGAAATAATCGTACGATACGAAGGCCGAGCAAAGGAGACTATAACAGTCCCAGGGAAGCCCACACCCACTGGATTTAAGGTGTGGGCGGCTGTATAGAGGGGATTCCTACTCTTATGGAACTGGCACGTTCCTGGCGAAAAGAATGGGCCTGTAGGAGTCCGAACTCCTAGGGAACTCGGTGGAACGATTAAAGCAGGGAATGGAGGGAACAAGACTCAAGCGGTAGTCCTCCACTTGATCAAGCAATTGTCTAATCCCCCAAAAGGCTCTGGCTATCACGTATTTCTTGATAACCTCTTTATTTCTACTCGTTTTGTTAAATATACTCGTTCTCAAGGAATAGGAGTAACTGGAACGTGCCGGGATAAGTCTGGAATAATGAAGAAGCTAGCTAAGCTCAAAAAACAAGACAAGAAGGACATTATACCATAGGGGGAGACGTATTCCTTATATACTCCTTCAAATAAAGTCTGTCATGTGGGATGGAAGGATCAAGCGTTCGTTTTAATAATAAGCTCTATTTTGTCAGGTGACGAACGGGTCGTACGGTTAAGGAGGAGGCCTAAGGAGACTTCTTCTAAAGCTAAAACGTCGCGAGTACCCTTTGGGGAGGATCCAGTTAAGGAGCTTAGTATTCCTGCGATTGCGGACACCTACAATTATCATATGGGAGCAGTTGATGAATTCGATCACTTGACTGCTCAGAACCCTAGATTACGGCGCGTTAGGCGTGGAGGATCTCAAGCTCTTGAGCACTGGCTCTTACGAACAGTTCTAGTTAACTGTTATTTACTAGCACTTTGTTCCGACATTCCTGAACCACGGCAAGTAAGCTTTAGAAGTCAGCAGGACTTCCGAAAACAGCTTATTTCGTCCTTGTTATCTATGTCACGGGATACTAGTATATGCCCAAAGCGGAGGATATCAAGAATTAGTGAAGGAGCTGATCAAGTGCCATTAAGATTACATAAACAGGTCAAAATGGGCAAAAGGGGGTATTGCGTAGCCTGTAAAGGCCTACGCTTCGGGGATCGTCCGCAAAAGAGAGTTGCACTTGGTGTAATTGCGGCTAATTCGGGCCGCAAAAACAGTAATCACTCTAGCAGGTTCGGGTACAAGCAATGCGACGTATTTTTATGTGATAATAGTAGTTGTTTTGAGGTTTTTCATAGGGAGAAGTAGAAATATAGGTGTTTTGGGAGGGGTTCCGATACTGTGATTGGCTGAAAAATTAAGCGAGGACCTCCGAGCGCACGGACCCGGTAAAGCTGGCCGCAGCTGAACGGATAGCACACATGCCCTGTAATCCCGTCACTTTATGCCACGATCTAATAGTCGGTTCTTCCTCCTCTGTTCGCTTCGCTTACAGTCGGGGAAAGCAAGTGTAGTACCGAGATTTTTGTATGGAAAACCCACTAAAACAGCCACTTTTCGGTCGCAAACCCCCTTAAAAACAAGAATAACTTCACCACCTTTACGATGCACGATCTGATAATTGTTAAGAAGCAAGAATATACATGGATATACATTTACATCGCGTTAGAATAAAATTTAAAGTGGTGGTGTGGTTTTAATTCATGATTTTAAGCCTGTTTTGCGATGAATTTCGCCACTTTTCAGAAAAGTCAATCTATATCTTCTATATAATATTGTTGTAAGATCCGCACAACGCAGTCACCGCCACGTGATCCCCGTGTTGGGTCCGTGCGGGAACACCAAACGCGACGCCCGCTTTACTCACTCACGCTTTACTCACTTACACTTTACCCGTGCTTTACTTGCGACCGCGGGTGTGACTAAGAGGTCTTCGTCAGCGAGGACCTCGTCACTTTTTCGTCGTAAAAGCAGGAATAGCTCCACTACCTATTGTTAAGAAGTATTGAAAGGGTAACGGGAAGGGGAGTATACAGACAGTGGGAAACCAGACCTTGGGGTGAGGTCTGTCTTGATTGATTAGAGTTAAGGTTGAAGACCCCTATTCTACTGAGTATATATAGGCGTCGGGCACGTGCACGCTAAGTACGCGGGTGCACATGATCCGTGGGCAACGCCCACGGTCATGTGCATTACTAGCACGTGACTCCTTTCCTGGGACAGGCTTACCAAACCAAGAGAGCTGTAAACCAAAACTCTCAACAAGAAGTAAGAAAATATATAGATATATATTTGCATTATATTAGAATAAAGTTTAAGGTACTGGTGTGGTTATATTTAATAATTTTAAGCCTGTTTTGCGACACTTTTTACGATTATTTTTTTTCAATTTTGGTGGGGATTCCCATACAAAAATCTCGGGACTACACTTGCTTTCCCCGACTGTAAGCGAAGCGAACAGAGGAGGAAGAACCGATTATTATGTATCTCTGCTTCGCTCTCTTTTTTAACGACTTGCTGCAGCTGGCTGTCCGAGACACAACATCTCGGACTACTCCGGGCAGTACTTCGTACAGTACTTCGGTTGTCCAAAACAGGATATGGACGACGCCACGCACCCAGCCCACGGCACAAGCCCCAGTCGACGGTACCGAGGTGCTCGGTCGCCTTCTTTCTCAGCGATAATCAAAGTATCCCACTGTTAAACTCCCCTATTCGACTTGGAATTCTACATCGCTTAGGAGCGAAAAAGTTATCGGGTAGTAGTTAACCTAGTAAAAGGATTAAGAAGCACATCGGACGACCTTCGCATGTTCGAGTTCTCCTATATAGGGCGAAGCTTAGTATAGTAACTAAGGGCGAGCACGAGTTTTGGGCGTGCTGGTGGAGTGAGAATGCTACAGGCCATACTACAAGTTATGTTACAGAGAGCAGAGCCTGTAGGCTGTTGCCTTAAAGTGCTAAAGGGCGTTGCGTCTGCTAGGTGATATGCTTATAGGGCGTTTTTTTACTGGGTCCTCGTTCCTAGGTCCTCGTTTCTCAGCGTTTTGTTCTTAGGCCCTCGTTCCTGGCGTTTTGTCCTCGTTCGTATTGCAGTCGGCCGCTACGAAGCCGACACCTGCTTGTACTGGTTGCGGGTAACGGGTTACGGGGTTGGGTGTTTTAAGGGTGTTTCAGGGAGAGGGTCTGTGCGGTAGGTGAGGATATACTTTTACGCAAGCGAGATGGGCGGGTATAGTGGCCGTGCTTCTTGGGCGTAGCGAGTCGGGAATGGGGAGGGTCGCGAAATGGTACACAAGAAAGTGTAGGTTTTAGCAAAAATGTCAAGAAATCGGGCCCCTTAACAATGGGGCATATGGGGCTAGTATAATAATAATTGCTAGTTTTATCATTTCTTTATCTTTATTATTTTCGCGCCAGGCATCACAGCTAAGCGATACGTATGATGCCTGGGCCGCCTGGCGCTGGACATGTCTCAGCGGCCGGATATTGAATTGCCCTGGTCGACGCTAAACCCAACCTTAATCAGACTTCAACCTCCCCCTATGAACACAATAGGAGAGATGACCCAAAGTCCCTTGCGTCGATCCGGGAAGCCATCCCAAAGCGTCAAGTATCCTTATAAAGGAAGTCCCGAATCTAATTTTGCGTCAACTCATCTTTAAGTATAGTCCTAGTAAAATATTCGGCCGCTGAGACATGTCCAGCGCTTGGCATTATACGTCTCGCTTAGCTGTAATGCCTGGCGCTGAAATAATAAAGATAAAGAATGATAAAATAATTACTATATTAGGTGAAAGTATTAATACGTATCGATACAGTATTTTTTACAAGCCTGGATAGGTATAAAAAAAGGAGCAACCCCAACTCCCTCCACCAACTATGAGCTCCGGCCCCACCTCATTCATGCACAAGACCAGAGAAACAACTTTAACCGCTCAAGTAAACAATCAACCTGTTGCCTGCACTACAATACTCCTGCTTGTTCCCCGGGCACAGCATGACCTGACACTGCCCATCCGGAACCATTGAACTACCCGTCGACAGCGTTTCCCCGCAGAAACACTGGCTGCCGTACTCCAGGCCCGCATACGCGTACCCCTTGCCACTGCAAGCAGCGACGCAGTACTCAGCAGTCATGAGCGTTGTGCTCGTGACCGCATAACTGCTCAAGGCTCTCGCATTCGTTAACTCCGTGTAGCATCCTCGGTACGTGTACGTTCCCAAGGCACCAGTTGACGCGACGACGGATTGTACGATCTTCGGGGCGACGAAAGCCGTGTTGTTGTACACGCTGAGTCTATCACTGCCTCCACAAGTTTCGGCTTTGTTACCTGAACACGCCATTGTGCAGCCGCTGAAGCCAGTGAAGGATCCATATCCCAGGACGCCACCGCAGTAGCATTCGCTTGCATACTCCAGACCTGCTAGGGGGTAACCTACGCTATTGCAGTATGCTTGGCAGGATTCGATGGTCATGGCGGTGGTATTTGAATAAGTTGCGCCGCTGAGTGCCCGTGAGTTGACAGTGTCGTTTGCGCAGCCGGAGTATGTCCAACCTTGAGTAGGTGTGGCACTCGCGGAGGTGGAACTGGCACTGGAGCTTGCAGTAGAAGTTGTCAGAACTGTGAGAGTGCTCGAGGTAGAAGACGAGGATGAGGATGTCGAAATTTTATAGCTTGAACTTGACGAACTCGACGATGACGTGGAAGGATCGATTGTTGAGGAGCTGGAACTGGAGGGTCGGCCCGTTGTTGCAACTGGACATGAGCTCGAGGGAGTCGAAGATGATGTTGATGGGACTCTTGAGGATGATGAGCTGGAACTAGAAGATGTGCTTGTCGTAGATATGAGAGAGCTTGAGCCATAGCTCGAGGAGCTGCTAGATAAGCTTATAGTAGCCGCAGTAGAGGAAGTGACAGAGCTTAAAAATAAAATAAAATATTTATATTATTAAATAATAAAAACTTCTATATAATTAAAATAAAATTAATTATTTTTAAATTATATATAAATTAATAAATTAATAAACTAAAAACTCGAATTAATTATTTTATTAAATATATATAAAATTGAATAAATTATAAAAAATCCGATTATTTAATGATTTTAAATCTTATAAAATTAATTCCTTTTAATTAAAAATGGTAAATAATTATATTAAACTTTTTTTGCTTTTTTTATTTAATAAAATTAATTTAAAAAATAAAAATTTTAAACTTTTAATATTATTATTATTATATAAAACTTAAAAGATTATAACTTATTAAATTAATTAAAAATAATATTTAAATTATTTATTTTATTATAAAAAGTATAAATATTATCTTTTAAAAGATATACTTTATTATAATTAAATATAAAGTCTTATGAATTAAATTTTTAATCGAATATAAATATAAATGTAATAAAGATAGAATATATAAATTAATAAAGCCTTTTGAAATATAAATAAGCTTTAAATAAAGATTAAAGTTAAAAATAAAAAGGAAAGAAACTCTTTAAAAAGTAAAAGAAAAGTTTACTTAAATAATAAATTATATTAAAGCAAAACTTAAAGATAAAGGCATTTAAGTTAAAAAAAACTAAAAAGTGAAGTTTATTTAATTAAAAAACTATATTATTAAAGGTAAATAATTATTAAAAAAAGACTTATATTATATTTATAAATTAAATAAAGAATTTAATAAACTTAAATTAATTACTTATTTTCCCCTTTCTTCTTTTAATATTTAATCTAGTCTTTCAAGAGAATAAACCCTCTTTGACTTAACCTTACCTATAAACCAAAATCTTTTCCTTTCTCCTAATGCTCACTTGCTCCTCGTGCGTAAACACATAATAAAACTTTGGTGGCCATCGAAGAAACCACAGATTCCTAAACCTGTTGAGGATAAACCAAACTATAGGTATCCTGGGAGATCATTAATGCACTTCCGTGATCCAATTGTAATTCACTGCGCGGCTTGGTAGCAATAACTTACATCTGTGTAAAAATAAACCAGATTATAAGCCCTGTTCTAAATCTGGAGAACTGAGTTACGGCTTCCCTGGCAAGAGGGGTAAGATTGTTATAGTTCGGTCCCAATGGTTGCAGCTGTTCGTTTTCATGGTCTATGAGATAGATTTCATAGACTATGAGCGCGAGGAATATGATACCGAAGGCGATTTGGAGGAGAACTGTGCTGTACGATCCTGGGTACCCGGCACGATGGTTAACGTAATGGACGACTCCGAGTCGCATTATCCTGTTCCAATATGGGACCGTGAGTGTCTAAATCGGGGTGATTAGCCGAAGCAAAGGTAGTATTGTTGGAAAATAACTGACCAGAAGTACAACACCAACTAATTTTCCGGTTTCAGTCCCACTCCATTGAGAAGCTGGATCACGGGCTGCAAGGGCAGTCGTAATGACCATCGGAACAAGAAAAATGAACCAGGTTATGCAAGAATTCACCAGCCAGATGGGTACAGCGATCATTTCCTCATAAGGAGTAGCTTGTACGCTCAAATTCCACCTTCCCCGCCACGGATCCCCCATCTCATCCGCTCGCTCACTAACAAGACCATCCCATATTCGGTTTGCGAGACGTTGTTTGGGCTGTGCCCAAATATGGAACTGTATACGCCAGTAATAGCAAAGAGGCCAATGAGAGATCGACCTTCGAGCATCCCATTTCGAATTGAATTGTTCCACTTGGAGATGACGGAGGTAGTTAATCATCTCTATCCTCTTGTCATCATTTGCAATATGAAGGTCCATAATGATAAGCTGTCGAACGGCAATGTTGACCAGGAAGTCATAGTCAGGGTTGAATTTGCCAGATTCTATCAGCATCTTGAATAACTCCAGATCTGCAAGCCGAACTACCTGTGGCAAGCCGCTGGAGTACCACGGGTATAGATCCTGCTTCCAGAAAGTGGCAAACGGATACCATTGGAAATCGGCCTTATCATAATACCTGAGGAGGATATCTAGAATAATCCGTGAAGTCTGCGAGAATGGATAATCCAGACAACCAATTTGATGAAGACTCGCTCCCAGTTTAGACTGTTCGTCTCCGAGTCTAAGTTCATCTCCAGGTCTAGGAGTCAAAAACGAAGAAAATCCAGGGCTAAGAAGAAACGTGATGGCCGAGTGATAGGTGACATATATCATGGCCCTGTACCTCCAGATCTTTTGATCTAGAGTGGCTACAAGGCCCTTCTTTGCATACTGGTGTGCTTGAGCTAAGACTCTCACACCTGTGATGGATCTGGACGCTATCGCAGCTCCCAAAGGAGTGTATAGTGTCGACTTCGGTGTGAGGTCGGAGCCATTGTTGAGAAGAAATCTGATCAAATTTCTCTGGCCAGCCCAGGCAGCTTCATGCAATGGAGTAAATTTATCAGCCCCGTGTATAGCATGAACGGAGGAAGGGTCTTTGCCAACTATGAGTTCTGCCAAAGGAACGGCACTTTCCCAAGGCGCGTATGCACAGATGTGCAAGGCATGTCGAACCGGTATCTTGGATGACCTATCCAATTGGCATTTAGCTGGATCTGCTCCTGCATCTAGCAGCAGCTTCACAGTATGAACATTTCCTTCCTTGATCGACACATCTAGCGGAGTTCGTCCGAGCCTGGTTCCAGCAAAGTACTTTCCGCGAAAGTTCGAATATGAATTCATGAGCCGTTTCTGCGGGTCGTCCTCCCGGAGGTCGGCCTCCAGAACAACTTTGAAAATATCGACATCGTCGACTGAGGCCAACACGTGGAGGCAGTTGAAAAAGTTCTCCTTGTAAACTTCCATGTTTGAGCCGGCTTCGAGGAGCATTTTGATTGACTCGATCTCGAGATTGCGGGCAGTTCGAGAGGGGGCATGAACAGCATCTGGCACAAAGCGGAGGATTCGTTCAAACAAGTTCGGCCGGACTGAATAGTAGAAAGCCGAGAATCCTCTGATGTCAAAAGTGTTGATAGCTTCCGGGTTCAAGGTAGGACAAAGAGTCTTGATCGTTTCGTGGCTGTAATAACGAGCTGCGCATGGAAGAACATCTCCGGATGCATTAACTCCATCGAATCTCACAGTTGGTGATGTATTTAGCGCACTGGTCCTTGCCACGAGATATTGAACCAACTCAACATTGTCGTTCTCCGTAGCCCAATCTAGTGCCGTCGAGCCGGCTACAATTTCCGATAGAAAGTAACCCGCGCCAGCAACTCGAGTGTTTGCAGTTGTGGCTTGATATGGGTTAAGACCGGCATTTAACAGCATGTCCATGATATCCTCAGTTTCGGAGAATGGAAACAAACTGAGCCAGTGAAGTGGTGTAGCACCTGTAGTATCTCTCTGCGAGACGCCCAACGCCTCCATTTGCGAAGCGAGAAGCCGAGCCAGCTCAAAGTCTCCAACTTTAACGGCAACCAGTAGTGGAGTATCTCCCTCCTCATTAAGCGTTGTCATCATTTTGACGTAGGAAGTATAAGCTTCCGCATCGTTGTGCAGCCGAATCATGAAATTTGAAAATTCTTGAGTTGCAAGCTCAGAAACCAGAAGAGAAACGGAGCAGGTCGACCCAAGGTCTTTCTGACATCTCGAGGGAGATGAATCAATCAGTTCTGGATATCGCAAGAGCCAATCCCTCAAAGGTGGCTCCAGATTCTGTCTACTCAAGCGTATCTTCTCAACCCTTGATTCTTTAGCTTCCTGGGGAAACATAATTGTAAAATCCCTTTCAGCAATCCGGGATCCCTGTCGAGCACAATGACGAAGCCAGGGAAGAATCTCTTCACGACTAGCAGTGTTATATCCAAAAGCCGCGGGGAAACGGGCGGAAAGCTCCATTGCGTTCTTGGAACCACCCTTAGCTGCAAGGTTCAAGTGTTCGACCGCAAGTGCCGGATTCTTCTTCGTTCCCCAACCTGCGCTGTAACAAAAGGCTAACTGCAAAGCTGCAGCTGACTGTGTTTGAGGGTTTTTAGGCATCGAATTCATCTTGGCAAGCAATGCAAGTTCATCGAACACTCTAGGAGGGATTGTTTTGAATTTCATCATATCATAGTAGTGTTTAGTGAGCTATCTTATGTTATCTTCGATTCTGACACATATCCGGAGCCTTTAATGACTTACATCAAAGAATGGTAGCTCGTCGAGTTCCTTCACCGATTTACCGCCCGCATTTTCGGGTGGAATTGCTCTACTGTGGGAAAACAATCTTAGTCAATGAAACTGAGAATGAAGTATTTGAGTCATAACGAAGTTTCAGCAGGGAATATACCTTCCTAGACTTTGAGAGTCTAACTTCCTGAAAATTTCGTTCGCAGATGGCCTTCGAATTGGATCATTTTCGAGAACAGATCGTAAAATGTCCAATATTAAGGAGCCCAACTGGTGGCTATCATTCTCGTTATGGTAGGATTTTCGTAACACCGCAGCGATACTTGATACTGCTCTTTGATTCAGATCCCCGTTTTGACGCAGTTCGTCCATTTCGACATAATCGATTTGATGAATAACGTGATCCTGATCGTAATAATAGTAAAACTCTTCAAAACCATTAAGCATTACTTCCCACACAAGCATACCCCAACACCAAATGTCTGCGCTCTTGACTTGATCCTTCGGAAGGCGATGAGGCCCCGAGCTAAGCTCAGGAGGGCGATAATAAGGCGTTCCTCTGAACTCTTCGTGCGAAAGGCCATCGGGTGTATTTTTGTTCAGATGAAGAATTGATGATCCGAAATCGGAAAGCTTTGCTGTCCAGTTCTGAGCAGTTGAGGTATTGTTCTCGAAAACTAGTGTGTTTTCCGTCTTTATATCCCCGTGGGCTATCCCGCAGGAGTGGAGTGCCTGGAGTGTGGCTAATCAGTCATTTAATTTGAGAAAAATAACGGGAGATATCTTACGGCGAGCCCACAGAGAACGTCGAGGCATAAACTCCACTTGACTTTAAGAGAAACCTGTGAGGAAGTGTACGTCTTCGAAGTCAAGAAGTTGTGTAGAGATCCGCCGGGTGCTCTTTCTGTAACAATTGTCGGCCATTCCAGGGGGTAGTTCTCTGCATGTGGCCCATCTTCTATGGTACTTAGATCCTCGTCTCTCAGCCACGCCATGCCGAGAAGTCGAACAATATTCGGGTGATTGTGGAGTGGAGCATGACACACGACTTGAAGATCCACTAGAATATCTTTCAATCTTTGGCGAGAGAACTGGCCACCAACTCTCGCTTCGTCTGCAGCAGTTGCTTTGTAGGCAACCTGGGTAGGTACAGACCACTTAGTACCGGTGTGGTCTGTGAACTCGGTGTTTTTCGTAGGATGGGGAACATTGAGCTGTCTGAAGCCAACAAGGGTGGTGGAGGGAAGAGGCAAGACTGCCTCCTCAACCACAAAGGATGCGCCTTGACCCAAAAGCCGTCTGGTGTGGAACATGGGGCTTACACCGACCCCCAGGCTTTGTACTTTCCTGAACTGAAGAATCCGTAGTATTGAGAGCAGGGGTGTCCATGGATCATCTTGACCTCTGAAACCTGATATCGGTTGCTCGGTGCTACTTTGATGCCTTCCGGTCCTCACGAAAGATATAGCTGGTCCCTGTGACCAGTGACGTCCATGATCGACCGTTGTGACAGAAGGGTAACTGCAGTCAATTCTGGATGGGACCGACGGCTTCATTGGCTGTAGTGGAAAGTTCTCGATGTCTCTTGACGAGTTTTGGCTGCCCGCAGATGTTGCCATTGTGAGGCTAAGCTGAGTTTTGTTTCTCGAGCGAGGTTTGATTCATCGACGAGGAACTGAAATTCCTCGGAGGCTGGTTGTCCTGTTACGTAGCTGGCTACGTACTGGTATAGATCAGAATTAGTCAAGAGATGTTGTTTTTCTGACGGACGGACCGGAGTTGATAATTGCCTTCTTCAAAAGACTGTGGTATTTTTAGATGAGGAGCCTTATCTTCTCTTGAACCATTAGAAGTGTGGCTGAGAAGCCTGAGCTGGGTGATTGCAGCTGCAGCCGGGCGTAAGAACGCGGCGTTACATGCATCATGCACGAAACCCTGTAAGAATCCTCTCAATGCAACCCAAGTTCCTTATCCCGCACAGCTAATTGGAAATATTGATTTTGCTTGACTATTACTCGCTGGAAATGAAGGGCTGAACACATCTATATTCAGAAATAATGAAGCCCAGTGCTGTCGCTCAAAACTCAAACATAATACTTAGGCTATCTAGGGCAAAATATCGATTAACCAAATCACGCAACTGGTGCCTCGCCAGCCAAAAACACTACGAGAACGGTTGCATAACTAGGGTCGTCTTCGTCAGTAGGCCTTCCCACACTAGATCACTAGGAAGAAAATCAACATACGTCGCAGCAGCAATAAAGATCTCAGCAGTTCTGGCATCGCTCAAGCACGATATACCAGCGAGCAGGAAAAGCATGGCAAGAAAGGTACACAACACGCGAAGTAGGTTGCTCGAGATAGCCTGCATGATAAAAATCGGCACCGGGAGGATGGCGACCAGAATCAAAGCGATCAAGATACGTGTGGCCAAGTGCAACATGGGTTCTGAAAATATATAGACGTGTTCATCACGGGAGATGCTAGTTCGAGCGGGCTAGCTTTAGTCAGTAGACAACAAAACTTTAGCAAAAGAGATATCAGAGATCGAGATACTTTTCCGAATAGATCAGAGAAGCGCACAACAATACCCTGGATCCAAGGCTTTAGAAGGGATGTTGCTCCATCGGCGTATTTCACGGTAGTGAAAAGGTCGTGGCCATAATCAAGAAACTCGGTTTCTTCACGAGCAATACTACCATGGCCCTCGACCCAGTTACGCAGACTCGTCACAATATGTCCTGGGGCAGATGGCATCTCCCCAAGTTGAAAGTTTCTCATCACGAAATCATCTAAAAGCAAGCCAGTAAGTATCAAGTACCGAGTGGGACAAAGCTCCTCGTATAGCCCTACCAAGGTCTTTCAAAGCGGCGTCCAATTCAGTCAAAATACCCAGCCTTGCCGAATTCGTATCGCGGCGGCTAGAACCAAGAAAAAGAAGCCTTGTTTCGTTCGCGTCTGTATCCATCAGGCTCTTCTCAAGGCGACTCACTTTATCTTGTTTTAGCAACAGTAACCGGGCACGAACGGCGGAGAATCTGCGGCAGACGTTGAAGGCGGGATGGGATCCTATTAGACTTGCAAAGCGTGGAATTCCTGCAGGGTAATCTTCCACTGCAGTGCTGTTAGAAGTTTGAAGAAGACATTATTCAGCAAAAAGCACCTTGAGTCCTGAGAGCTCCCATTTGAACATGACCTTGCGCTGCAGCCTCGGGCGTAGCTCTCGTTCTGGATCCATTGGCCTGAAGCGAATCTGGTGACAAGGACATCGGGAGTCACTTGCAAAATTCTTTATCTTTCAAGTTTGAATTCCGAAATTGACGGAAAGATGATAACTTCTTTCTGTTCCTTTTTGTTCTAAACTTTGAAGTTTCGTTTTTTGGGGGCGAGGTCGCTGTGCTGAATTGCCTGTTATACGAAGCGGGTGAGTGCCCGGTTCCAAGCGACCAATGATCCTCGAGGATCTCTTGCCACGTCATCAGCCCGGCCCTTCAGATATCGAGGCTGTGAATAAAAGTTACCCCGCCCTTGGAATGTGCCGTGCCCATGGGCGTGTTTGCTGCCAACTCAAATGCGAATACCCATAGCTTGTTCCATGAAGTCTCGCCAATCATGACGGGTAATCAAAAAGGCGAGGATCCCAGGTAACCAATCATCTGTTCAGCTTGAATAATGTGGGAGAATCTCTAATGAGGCTACAGCAATCCTCTAGCGAGCGGGGACAACATCGCAGACTACGAAGGTGGCCGCCCAACCATAGCCACTTATTCAAACGTGCATGAGACTATTCTTTACCAAACAAAACCACTGCTAATGCCGCAGAAGAAACCTAAATTCCGCATTAATGAGTGGGTGTACGTGTCTTCGTCTGGACAACGAGGCCTCCGGGGCCCTTACCTTATTGCGCAAGTCCTCACCAATTACCAGCCACCTAAGTACATTCTGTGTCATGAGGACGGTTCAACTGCGAATGAAGGAGTAGAGGTAGATGAACCGGCTCTCAGGAATTGAAGGAAAAGGCTTTCACATACAATATACGAAATTGGAGTCAATACTAGTGTTAGCCCAGATGTTTGCCGCATTCAATCTTTTGCAAAACCAATGTATCAAATGCCTTCGAGAGCCTCGAATGAGCTGAGTCGTCGACATCAATACCAAAAAATCCACGCAAGCATATCGATGCCGCAGATTGGTAATTGGTCCCCATCCAGTAAGCCAATCTCGTTTCGCAATGCCTTATGAGCTCCTTTTTCATATCCCCTGCCGTGATATCTATCCTATCCTCGAATATCTTGAGTGCAGGCTGCCAGAGACCAATTTCCAAGAGCAGAACCCCGAAGGAATACAAATCATGGACCCTTTGAAATTGAATATTGGGAGCCCCTTGCCGATCGGGGTGTTGGTACACATCGCGCGCCATATCTTCAGACCGTGGATATGATTTCTCGGCAGAAGGCCGTGAGCACTCAAATCCGCAGAGATAGGGTCTTGCATAGTCAATGCTTTCACAATCGGAGAAGAAGAAAATGTTGCGGCTGGAAATCCCTTGGTGAACCCAGCCGGCAAGATGCCACTTCCGTACAGCTTGGCCGATCCTCCATGCTATGTCGAATCTTTGCTCCAAATTTGGCCGAAACTTGGTTCTTGTTTTCTTAGGGTCCATGACATCTTGCAGCGTGACAATCGTGGATTGCGTGGAGTTTGAGACTGCTGGGGTCTTAAACACCAGCCCAAACCTGCAATGCTCTGGCTCGTGGAACCACTGAAGACAATGAAGTGTCTGAAAATCCTTCGACTTCGGTTCCCCGAGGACTTTGGCGAGCTTGCTGACCCTGTCGGAAGTCATTCTTCGAGCAGCGTCGCTGTTCTCTGAGGGGTTGTAATACTTGTATTCCACAAAGACACGTCCCAGTTGATCCAAATCTCTTTGAACAAATTGTGGATGTTTACCTCCAGAGCTGTCACGGAAGCCTAACTCTTGTGACTCCACCTTCATTGTCTTCCCTGCCACAATGGGATCAAGCAATATGTCCTTCATTCGCAGAGTGTCATCGATTCCTAACCCCTGAACTTTTTCGTCGTTCATAGCGTGTGTAAGGGATTCTCTTTCGTCACAATTGGCCACGATATTGCGCTCCAAAGACTTCCTCAGTGCTTCCACCTTACTGCCTAGCTCAATGAAGAACTTGCGAGCCATATCTTCGTAATCCCTGGAAGTGTCCGGAGTAAAAGTCAAGGGTAATCGGGAGAGAGCAGCACCACCCTCTAAAACGACATCTAACTCTTGGCAGAGATCTAATGCTTCCTGTCTCGCATTTTCAGGCAGTTGTTGGAACATTGGGCGTGGTATATCTTCGGACGGCTCTTCCTGAACAAACTCTCGTAGTTTCTCCCTGGTATGGTAAACCTTTTCCATGGCAAGCTCTGAAATGACACGTGGGCAAAGCTTGTCTATCCAGTCAATTATATCCCGAAAGACATCTTCGTCGAGCGGCTTGCGAGTCAAAACTCGAAAGGTTAATGAGGACGCTGGATGCGTCGGAGATGGCTGTCGAGTGCCTAACCTTTCGAGCCTTATATTTCTCCCACTTCCACGTTGAAGCTCAAACAATACTGCTGTGTCGAAAAGTCCAGATTGTTGTTTGGCCAGATGGCAGTGTAGCTCGGAGATGATAATAGCTCCGCGTACTGACAATAATGACTTCAGCTCTCGAATCATTATCGACGTGAAGGAATAGGGACCTGGAGGAGGTGTTTGACATTTCATTGGCGCAGCAGCGAGTAGTTCGACCCTATTTTTGGCCTTTGTACGCTCTCTCGCGGCAGATGCAGCGTAGCAGCAGTCAAAAATCAGCAAGACATCAGCATCGGCCTCGGTCAAAAGACGAGGTTGAATTTTGTGCCAAGCAACTGTTGGTCCATCGGCCGTGGAGCTTTATAGAAAGAGGACCGTTAGAGAGCCTCTAGGCACGAATTGCATATCATAAACGCCGGAGAGACTCACTTTCCCCAAACAGCAAGCCTAGGCCTTTGAATATTGGTACCGTCATCGTTATCTGCATCGCCGTGACCTCCGTAATGGATAATGAGCAAAGAATCTTGGCTCTTGTCTAACATGAAATTATATATTGTAGCCTCGAGAGCAATCTGGCTTTGCTTTAGTGGTATCTCGAACCGGATGATGTGATCTCGTGGATAGTTAAAGTCTGCCTCGAACAATTCCTGTAGAGCGTCCGCTTCTTGTTTAAACCCGGAAAAACAAGCGTCATGCCAGTAGAGCAAGAGTACGTAGACTTCAGCATAGTCATTTTCCGGTCGAAAGACGCCTTTGAATTTGCTGTTAAAGCGTTCCATGAAATCAACATCCATCGTGGGAAATGCGGGTGTCGACTAATGATACTAAAGGATTGAAGGTACTAGTTATATCGACTGATCGAGCTCAGAACATACAAGAATGGAGGAAGAGATTCTGACACGAGGGCGCTTTGAGAAAGGTGAAATATGTGGATGGCAAGGCTGGACGTTGGAGGTTGAAAGCTGAGTAAGCGGATGAATCCTCGGCAGAACGAACCTCCGAAGGGAGGGGAGAATGGGAGATCACATGATCCCACGTGTAAACTCTCCTCTTTTTTCGTAAATGCCAACAATTACCCTCACAGTCATAAATTATGTTCTGCTAGCACAATCATACATCTATTTCCTCCTTTGCTGAACACTGAAAGCTTGAGACCACACGGGAACATTTTCCCGGAGTTGCGGATATCGCTCTTTAACGCCCTTAACTCCAATTTTGTCAAAAAAGATTGTAAAATGCTGGATAATTTTGCTTCTTTCAAGAGATTCAAACGAATAGGTATTGTGCGTCGAACTACGTACACATATATACTAGATCAGAATCCTCAGATATTAAATATTATTGCAGCAAGCTACCATCTCCTTCTCTAGACTCCTCGCTCGTTCTTACTCCCAGCCAGGCTTGTAAAAAATACGCGATATCGCGTAGCGATACGGTATCGCTGCCTGTATCGTAAGGTATCGGTATCGTATCGAAAGCATCGATACTCTAGCTGAATTGGGAATCGCGCGTGATCCGAGCTTCGGATCTGAGCGTCTCGGTTTCGCGAATACGAGATAAATCCGAGCTTGAACTTTACTTATAAATTATTCACTTTTTTGTTATTCTTTTCACTTTAAATTTAAGCATATATACTTCTTAAATAAAAGGTTATATATTATTATATTTTGGCTTATAAAAATTAATAAGAAGGGAAGGTTGTGTGACGGCAGGATCATTGCAAAGGTCGAAGTACAGCGTTCAGTTGAATCCAAATGTAATTGAAAATACTAAGTTAAGGAAGCTAAAGGGCGAGGGGAACCTCGACCTTTAAGCACAATCTGTCTGCTTAGTATATTTGAGGCCGTAACGTTCAACGTTACGGTATATGTGAAGTGTGGCAAGTGCTATGGCGGCGCTAGCTATTACATTACCCCTCCCGTAAAAGAGATCTAAATGCCCTCATTTAGGCTATATCCTGACGCCGAAAACCTATAATCCGCCACATGAAAACTCCTCACTTGAACCTAAGTTCTGGCCGCGTCTCCGCTATAGTCAACTAGCCAATAGCCCGCTCCGATCAATCCTCGTTCTCCGTCGATCTCATGATCTTACAAGCCTAATCTAACAATGCTTCAAAATGGGCGACGTACGTCTATGTCGACTTTGGGGTCTCCAACATCACTCTCTTTTCTGGAACGGATAACAAGGATAATTAAAACGTCAAGGCGGGTTCTACTCGTTACTTGCCCTTAACCTTAATGATAACCTTCTTGGCAGCAAGAACATTAGTTTTGCTAGCCTTTTATTTTGTTTTCTTCAAATCCGACTTAAGGCAAGCAATCTTAATATTATTGCTCTTAAGCTTCTTCTCGATCTTCTTTAATTTTCGATTAGATTTTCGTAAATCCTTACAAGTAACTTGTAACTCCATTACCTTTTAATATTATCCATTCTTTATAACTTTAACGAGAATTTCAATATATTTCTTCTTTAAAATGATCTTGTTTTAATATTTTAAACAAAAGTCAACTAGATCGTAAATATTATCAAGACAAGAATTAATACCTTTAATAACCGCGATAATTGATTTTTATTCTTTTATCTCAAATTAACGCTTTACGTGAAATGAGCAAGTAATAAGTATAATTATATTTGTTAACACAAAGTTTACTTATTATTAAGTTAAAGTAATAATTGTTAATACTTAATTACTATTCTTCTTATTTTAATCAAGTATTTCTTTATCTTTATTAACTTGCTTTTAATCATTTTCATTTTCATTAAATAAGAATTCGTTATCGGACATGACTTGAAAGCGCTTTATATCATTTCCTTTATTAATATAATCTATCCGTTTTATTTTTTTAACTATGATTTTTAATATTTAAACGTCTATTTTATAACAGTTTATTAAAGTTTAAACTTCTTTATTAAAGACTCTTTTATTTATATTATCGATATAATAAAGCAAGTTATTGCCTTTAACGAGGATAAAAGTGATATTATTAAAAGAAGTATTATAAAAAAGATTTTAAAAAGAAACTTGATTAAAAGACATTTAAGTTTAATTTATTATAAATTTAAAGTTATAATTTGCTTTTTTAAAAGTTTTAAAAATAATTAAAGTATAATATTAATTATAATAAGTTAAAGGATTTGTAATTATTAATAAAGCAAATAAATGACTAGTGATAAGGATTTAAGTTTAATATAAAAATTAATAATTTCAAGTGAATAATTATTATTAATTTATTTTTATAATATATGAATTATAAAACGGGATATAAAGCTTAAAAAAGATATTAAGTTAAGTTTTTAATAAATATAAAAAATATAATAATAAAATAAAAGGAATAATATTAAGATTTTTAATAAATTTTTTTAAAAAGTTTATTAATTTTTTCTTTTCTTTTAATAATATGAGTTTAAATATTATAACTTATTATTATCTTTATAATCTTTATTAAACTTATCTTTTTAAATATAATAAATTCAAGAATTTAATTTAATTAATAATCTTGTTTTATTAAGATTTTGTTTATAATAAAATTAAAGTTTAAATATAATATTCTTAAAATTAAAAATAAAATATTATTAATTATTAAAGTTTTATCTTTTTTATTTAATTTTATAATATAATTTATTATAAAATATACGAAAAGATAATATTTTTTTAACTTTTTGTTTTAATTTATTATTAATTTTCTCGACTTTTAATTCAAGATTAATTTAATTAAATAATAAATTATTAAAGTTTTTTTTATAACTTATTTATATAAGAAATTAATTAAATCTTATAAAATATTAATAACCTTAAATAATATAAGTATTTTATTATATTTAAAATTTTAAAAGGATTAATTAATAAATAATTTATTTTATTTAAAGGCTTATTCGTCTTTTATATCTTTTTGATTATATAAACTTTATTTTTTAAATTAAAGTCAAGTATTTATTATTTCTTATTAACTTGTTTAACTTATTATTTTTATATTTATTTTATATAAATTTTAATATATATTATAATAATATTAAATCTTTTTATTTATTATTTTACTTTTTGTTTATTAAACTTTTTTTTAAGTGTTTAAAACTTGTTTGTAATTAATATTTAATTGAAATTTAAACGTGATTTATAATTATAATCAATTATTAAAAAGAATAAATTAATTAATTCATAAAAGTAAACAGTTTTAATAATGTTTAATATTAATAAAAATTATTTTAATTATTTTAAAAGCGGTTAATGAATAACTTTAAACGAGTATTAATAATCTAATTAATTATTTTTATTTATTTATTAATTTAAACGTGTTTTATAATTAATAATTTTAATTTCGTTTTAATTAATATTAATAATTCATTTATAAAATCAAAGATAAATTAAAGTCTTTAATTATTAATAATAATTAAAAGATAATCTTAAAACTTTTAAATATATTAATAATATAATAATATTATAGTCTTAATAATCACATTCTTATTTATAAGAAAATTAATATATTATTTAAATAATCGATTTATTATAATAAAAATATTATTATAATTATTATTAATAAATTCAAGAATATAAAAGTTTATAAATAAGTCGTTTTATATATATAAAAGAATAAACAAAAAGTCTTGTTTTTAAATTTATAAAATTATTAATATTTATAATAATTTATTATATATTAATTAATATTTTTTTTTTAAATTAATTATTAATAATAATATTTTATAAATATTTTTATTTTTATTTTCTTTAAATATATTATTATTATAATATTATAAATTTATTAAAATAAACGAGTTTTCAAATTATTATAATTATTATAATTATTAACTTTTTATTATAAAGTAATAATCCATTAATTAACTTTTAAAAGAAAATATAATTTCAAGTTTTAATATATTTTTCATTAAGGTTTAAATTTATATAATTTATTTATAATATCTTTTTTATTACTTTTAAGTTTTTAATAAAGTTTTTAATAAAAGCCTCGTTTTAATTATTTTATATTTTAATTAATATTAAGATTATTTTAAAAAAGAAAACAATTTTTATCTTTTTTATCTTTTTTATTACTTTTTATATAAACGTGAACTTGTTTTTATATAATAAAATATTAATAATAATATTCTTTTTATTAAAGTATTAAATGATTTAAAAGTAAAATTATAAAAATAAACTTATTTATTAAATTTATTATTTATTTAATAATCTTTTCGTTTTAAAGTATTTAAATTTTTTATAATTTATAATAATTAAAAAATATAATAAATTAATAAGTTTTATTTATTATTTTTTAAATATTAAAATAATAATAAAAAGCTTTTTATTATAAATCTTATAATAAGTCTTTATTCTTTAAAAGGCTTTTGAATAAAAAGTGATAAAATATTATTTATTATCTTAAAAGTATTTTTAAGAAATTATATTTATAATAATTAAATTTAAATAATTAATCTTGATTTTAGTTTTATAATTATATTAAAAATAAAGAAATATAAATATTAATATTAATATTAATATAAATATTATTTTTAATTAATAAAAGACGTTTAATTATTCCTTATTTAATTTTAATTTTAATAATTTATTCTTTTTTATTAAATGATCAAAAGGCTTAAAAATATATTCGTATATTTAAATAAACTTTAAATTTTTTTTTTAAAAACTTTAAAAACGATTAAATTTCCTTTTTTATTAAAAATGTTTTTTAATTTCAAATAATAATAATTTTAATAAAGTTTATTTATATATTATAATTTAATATTATAAAACTTAAAAATATTATTTTAATAATTTTAAACTTATATTTATAAATATTAACTTATAATTTTATTTTTTAAAGTTTTTATAAAATTATTTTAATATATTATTAATATTCTTTTTTATTTTTTTAAAAAATAAATATATTATTAATATATATTAAATAAAAATCATTTAAGTAATTTATAAAAATAATATTAATATATTATTAAAATATTATTAAATTATTATATAATTTAAAAAAAAAGATAATTAATTTAAAAAAGTTATACTTTATTTAAAATATTATTTATATTATAAATTCAAGTTTTATTTAAATATAATTAAAAGTATATTTTATATTAAACTTTATAAATATTAATAAATTAATTAATTAATTAAAAGTTTTAATAATTAAAAATTAAAAATATTAATTCTTTTTCATTAAAGTATTAAATTAATAATAATTAATATAAAAATATAAACTTTCATTTTTCTTTTTTATAAATGAAATTAATAATAAATATAAAGAATTTGATAATTTAATAAAATCCTTTTTTAAATTCTCTATTAAGTATTTTTTTTTAATTTTTTTAAACTTTAAAATATTTATTTTATATAAATAAACTATAATTATAAAAGACTTTAATTTATTGAATTTCAATTTATAATCAAATGACTAAGATTAAAAAAGTGTATTAATAGTCTTTTTTAAAAAGGCATTAATTAATTTATATAATTAAGGAAATAAAATAACTTTTAATTCTTTAATCTTAATAATATTTAAAATCGTAATATTAATAAAAGTATTTTATTTATCTTTATTAAATAAATATATTATTTCTTTAATTAAGATACAATATTCTATTAATTAAGTCTTTTTTAATTGTTTAAATATAATAATATATAATAAAAAAGGTTTTCATTTAACTTTTTTAAAAGTATAATTAATCTTATTAATAATTATTAATTTTCTTTATATTTGTTTAAAACGCGGTAATTTTAATTAAATAAATAAAATTATTATATTAATTAATAATATTAATAATATTAAACTTTAATTTTTCTTTTTATTATTAATATTTAATTTTTTATATTTAAAAGTCATTAAATGATAATTTAAACTATTTTCTTTTAATTCTTAATTAAAGGATTATATTAATATTTTTAAGGATTTAAAAAACACGCTTATTAATTCGTTTTTTTATTAATGATTTTTATTAAAAAGTTAATTTTATTAATTAAAGTCTTATTAATTTAATTTATAATCTTTTAATTAATAAAACTAGTTTTATTAATAATTTAATAAAATATTATATTTTATAAATTATTTTCTTTTAAATATAAACTTATGAGATTTAAGTTTAATAATAAAAAGGTATTATTAAAATTATTTATATTTATTAAATTTTAAGTTTAATTTAATAATTTATTAAATGGCCTTATTAAATCTTTATAAAGGGATTAATTTTTTAAGTTTATATATTAGTATATATAATACTTTTATTAAAAAGCGAATGAGATTTTAATTAATTAAAGTATAAGTATTTGCTTTTATATTTATTAAAGTATTAAAAGTCTTAATCTTATTTTTTTAATTTATTTTATAATTAATAAAAAGTTATTTTTTATTAATAAATTAAATTAAGTTAATAAATCTTTATTAAAGATATTATTTTAAATTAATTATTTTTAATTTTAAAATTAAGCTTTTTTTAAATTATTATTAAAGATTTTATTATTTAATAAATCTTAATATATATTTTTATTATTTAAGTCTTATTTATTATCTTTAAAGTTAAATTAGTCTTTTTTAATAAATATAAGCTTATTCAAGTTTAAATAATTCTTTTTTTAATATCTTATTTTATTATATTAAAAGTAATATAAATCGTTTAATTTATTAGTCTTATTTTCGTTTTCTTAATAAAGTGACTTCTTTAATCAAAAAAACATTAAGTGTATAATAATAAGAATATCACGGAGTTTATTTATATATTATAAATTAAGAATTATATATTAACGAATAACTTTAACTTATTAGTTCTTTTTATTTTATCAGTTTTTAATAAGAAGAAACTTATTTTTTTATTTTATATATTACTTAATCAAGTCCTTAATTATATTAAACTTCTTGTCTTTTAAACTTTTTAATAATTTAATATTCATTTTATTTAATAAATTATTATATTAATCTTTTAATAATTTGTTTAACTTAATTATAAAGTAAGTAAAGTTTATTTAAAAGACAAGGAAAAGCTTATTCCTTTATTTAAACTTTTAATAATTCTTCTTAACTTATTACTTGATTATTTCCTTGTTTTTATTATAAACTTAATTAAGGATTTTAAAGATTTGTTTAATCTTCATGATTAAAGCGATTAAATCAAGTTATAAATTATTATAAATAAAGTCTTTAAGGTTTTTAATCATTAATCGAGTTATATAAACGACTTTAAAAGCTTTATTATTAAACTTAAAAGAGTTTTATATTAACTTGTTTTATATATTAAAGGTTTAATTTTCGATAAGGTAATCGTCTTTTCTTATAAAGGAGATAAGGTCTTTGATTTTAATAAATCATTAATGACTAAATAAATTCTTGATTATATAAATAAAAAAGGCTATAAAATCCTCCTTTTAATTATTTTATAAAGCTTTAAAAATTGGTCTTGATTTCTATATAAGTTTACTTATTTATTCTTCCATTTTATTATCTTTACTTAAATTAATTATTCTTTTTTTTAAAAGCAAATAACGAGGATTTCGTACTTGTCATTTCAATCAATGAGTATATGAACTTAATTAATAAAGTGCTTGATATGATCATGAAAGCTTTAATTAAATTCCGTCCGCTCGTTAACAATTTTTATAAAGTGGTTAACTAGTACTTAATAGTCAAAGTTAGCCTCGCTTTTAAAAGCCTAATCAGTTTTAATCGGGGAAAGCAAGTTGTCTCTAAAAAGCAAGTTGTCCTTGTACCCTATTAAAAATTTGCAAAATTGTATACGTATCTTACTAAAAAAAATTAATCCTTTCACTTTTAACTTGGACAAAATCCTTTCATAATAACAAAGATCATAGCTCGATTATCTCAAGCACTTAAAAATGTACTAGAACGTAACCTCCTTGAAAAGGACAAGTTAGCTTTAGCCCTCAAGTTCCTTATTTAACACCTTGACGAAGACCCCTTTACCTTGATACGAATCTAGAAGATTTAAAAGCTGAATACTTTACAAAAAGCATAGTTAAGGGAGTAGAAGAAGCAAGAGCTAGCGAAGCAAGGCAAGAGTCCTCGACATAGTGACTATAATAAGATCCTTAACCTGGAACAGAAAAGGGCTCTAATACGATACGCGGCGAATCAGTGCTTGAATGGAGGCAAAGGGGCCACAAAGTAGATGATGTACAATTGCACGATGTTCTTCCGGATAAAGGAGAGTAAAGCGCCCCCCTCGTGGAAGTGGTTTAAGGGCTAATTAAATTGAATACCGGAACTCCATGTGATCAAGACGAAACCGATCGCTAGTTACCGCGTGAATATATACATTAAATAACACCTCCGTGAATAGTTTAAGACCGAATACGCCCTTGCTCTTACTATTATAAGAGTCTATCACGGAACGAATATATATAATATGGATAAGAAAGGAACTCGGATTTATATACTAGCGGGAGAAGAAGTGATTATTTCAATTAAGGTAATAAAAAATGTATACTAGAATTCTTGAAAATTGATTATTAATAACCGTGATAAAATGTATATTCACGAATAAAAAGGCGATATTACTATTAATTATCATTAAAAGAATAATACTTATAACATTTTAGTCTAATGAGAAAATGACTAGTTATAAGCTAATTTTTGTCTTTAATTCTAGATATATAAACGAGGGGATTTGTATAATTTAATTAAATCATTTTATCAAGTATAATAATTATAGTTTAAAAGAAAAGTGATATATACTTTTAATCGATAAAGCCACTTGCTATAATACTCTCAACTTCAAATTAAAGGTATTAGTTAATAAGATCTAGATCGTTAAGTTTCTATCACATTAAATACATCTCCTTTAACCTTGTGATATTAGTTGTTTTAGTTCCTGGAAATACTAATAATAAGTAAAGATAATGGATATTATTCGCTTTTTCTAATTAAAGTATAATCTTTACTCTTTTCTTAGTAATCTTCTTGAAATACGAGTTAAGACGTTTACTGTCAATACGATTAAGTACTCTTTTAAGAACGCGGGAATCTAACTAGTAAACTTTAAAGTAATCAAAAAGAAATTAAAGGAATATAGCAAAAAACACAAGAAAGACACTAGTTTAAAGATACTTAAATATAACTTTAATAATAGTTCATTATCGGACAAAAATATATAGCCTCGCTCAAAAGAGTCTAGTCTAGTCCCCGATCCCTAGTTTGATAAAGAATACGTGCTTTTTAAGTTATTAAAACCTTCATTTTCATATATTAATTATATTCACTAATAAGACGAACTTGACGAGAAGATATCGTATACTTTAACGTCTCCTTCACGTGTTTGATATAAAATTACAAAGGCTAGAATATACGAGTTCTTAATATTAAGCGGACTGGCTAAATAAGATCTTGAGATTATTAAATAAAAGCAAATTGCCTTTTATAAAGCAAAGCTTAACACTAAAGCTAATATCTCAAAAGGGGACATAATGCTTGTGTTAAAGACTTTGAAAATCAAGAAGGGAAAGGAGATTAAGTTATAATTAAAGACTTTCAAGAAGGCGAAGGCTGTATTAATAAAGGCAAAACGAGAAGAGCGAGAAGTACAATATTGTCAAAGGATTAAGGATAAGGCAAAAGAGAGGAAAAGGAAAAAATGACTAAAGGAGATACGAGTTTTACAAGGTCGTGATAATCTAGTCTATATTTTACCGGAAAAATTAATATTAATACGTGATCGAGAAAAGGAACTATTTATTAAGGAAATTAAGGCCTTTTAACTCAAGAACGTAACTCTTTTTGATACGATTGCGAATGAGAAAGAGCGTTTTACTCAACTATAAACTATGGACTTGATTCACTTTTTAAAGATTATAATTAAACCGGAATTTATAATATTACAAGAAGAGTTCTATACTAGCCGCAATCCTCTCAATACGATTAAAATCGCGGTAAATAAGAACGAAAAGGAGTCTTATATTCCTTCTTCGCCTTTAAGTAAAATGGTCTTAAGAGTAAATAAGAATAAAAAGAAAAAGGATAAAAAGAATATTATGAATATTACCTCCTCCTCACCGCTTAAATCGGTTATTACAATCGATTCATTTAAAGGACGAAATCAGAATTATATTAAATTCTCTTAAATATAATATATCTTCAATTTTTTAAGTATAGAATCGTGGAATTCTTATGGCTAATAAGTGTACTATCGGAATTTTAATGAGGTTTTGTATATACGCGGGGACAACTTGCTTTCCTCGACTAAAACCGACTAGGCTTTTAAAAGCGAGGCCAACTCCGACTATTAATAAGCTTTTATTTTTCGATCTTGTTTTATTACCTTCAAGTATTCCTTTATGACCTTGTTTTTAAGATCAATAAGTAATGCCTCATTGTTGTCTTTTAAAACGATAACCAAGTAGTCTTCTTAGTATTAAGGGTTTATAATATTAAATTCCTCCTTTTTAATCTTATCCCGTTAACGTCCCTTGCTCTTAAGGTTAAGGCAAGTAAGTTAAGGAGGGTCTTCTTAAAAAGCATTACTCGGTCTAATCTCTTTGACTTCCAGCTCGTAATAGACGTTCGCTATAATAAGGTTTTAAACTAGGATTTAATCCGAGAGCGATGGACTAAAACTAGCGGTCATCTTGCTTATTTAAAATCGGTAAATTAAAACCAATTGCCAAGTCCTTCCTTGTTTAAGATTAGTAAACTGAAACCGATAATCGAATCCTTCATTATTTTAAATCGGTAAAAGGAAGCCGATTATCGTCTCGTTTTAAGGAAATACCGTTTATTTTAATTAAAAGTCAAATTCCGAGATTAACTAAGTCGTGAAAGGCAAGAGTGTCGTTTACTCTAGTTAAGGGTCAGATTCTAAGGTCAACTAGATCGTGGAGGACATTAATCGTTCCTTATTTTAAGTCGATAAAGAACTGATTGTCGTCTTGCTTCGTTTTGAGTCGATAGACTTAAATTAACTGTCGGCGATTAGTAAAGCTAAACTTAGTTAACTGGTCTCTCCAGAGGTTTGCAATTCGAGGAGATTTCGAACGTTAAGGACGGTATTCTATTGTCGTTTTCCAAGGACAATCCAGGTCCTTTGCCAGGGAATATATTAATCGCCTCTTCAAGCCGGCGTGAATAAGCTTAGTATTATATAACGGCAAGATCATTGCAAAGGTCGAAGTATAGCGTTTAATTGAATCTAAATATAATTGAAAATACTAAATTAAGGAAGTTAAAGGGCGAGGGGAACCTCGACCTTTAAGTACAATTTATTTACTTAATATATTTAAGGCCGTAACGTTTAATATTACGGTATATGTGAAGTGTGACAAGTGTTATAACGGCGCTAGCCGCCACAAGTTATTTAATTGGATGAGAGTATCGATACCGTATCGATATAATATCGATATTAGCGATATTAACTAATACTAGTACAATATCGCTTAGGTATCGATACCTCAAGTATCGTTTACAAGCCTGCTCCCAGCTTTCCGAAAATGACCTACTTGCGTTTATTCAATACACTAAACAATACCACTTACACACCTTGCACCGGCTGCTTAGTAATAGAAGCAGTAATAACAGTAACCGGAGCCGGAGTCGCCTTCTAACGCTCGACGAGATTAGCACTTTAAGCGACACGGCCATATTACGTGAAATACAAATTCAACTTGCGATAATCCCACCCGCTATTAAGTATAATAACCCCAAATACAATGACTAGAACAAGGAGTACAATCAAGTCGGTTATGTCACGGAGTTAAGACGATTAAATAATCTAAATTGAGCTCTAGATACAAAAAGATTAAACTAAGGAGAAAAGTTTTCTTAAAGCGAGAAAAACGGATAAGGCCTTTGTACGAATCTAAGATTAACTAGACAACCGTGAGCTTATCGTATATACTAAAGGCATTAAGACTAAATCAAGGGTATAATCCTTTATATTACCCCCCATTTTATATAAAGGCCGACGATATAACCAAAGACCAATTAATGACGTAATCGCTCGTGGTACCTCATTGCAAGTATATTTGTCTTGTTTACCTTGATCGCGTCATTACACTTAAGATCGCATCGTCCAGCCTGTTTAAGTTATAAATATCTCGCTTATTTCTTAATCTCAATCCCCTTTTTTCGTTTTTCCCTAGCAGTCATTCAACTTTCGTAAGTTCCCTCTTCCTCAATTGCTTCTCTCGTACGGTCTTCTTAACTTGGAATGCCACTAATAACCGTACGGAGCAGTAATAGTAATAACGTTAACCACTAATACTAATCATATAAGTTACTTCCTTTTACTTCCCTCTCTCGTACGGACTTCTTATTCTGGAATCCTTATTGACCATTATACGAAGCTATACTAATAATAATATCACTATTAGTAGCAAAATGTAAGTTTCCCTCGTTCCGTACGAAATAACTATTAACTTTGAAGGGCTAATAATCAACTTATCCTTTTCAATACCGTTAACGTTACCCTCGCCTTTCTTGCGGTTAACCTTGTCCTTCAAGTAAAAGGCTAGTAACTTGTATCACTGTACTATAATCACTTGTAATAAGCAATCTTGACTATACTAGAACAAGATGTGACCTTCGTATAAAAGTATATTATCTCATATCAAGTGTTCATTTATAGGCCTTTATACATCAATGCTATCCTGACCTAGAGGGCTAGTGTTCTCGTCCCCGCTAGTTGCGATAAGTGCCAAAGGCGTGACTTAATATTATTCCCTGAATACTAGAAAGTTATAGGGCATTTCGGGAAAGCTTGCGGTAATTGCAAATAACGTGATTATATAATGCGTTATAGAATCGAACTGGACAAGAGCGGATCCAATAATAATAACAGGGACGGGAGTGACGATAACGCTCCTTGTTACCTTGATCCGCTTATTTAAACCGTGGGTAAAAGCAAGCGATATTTACTAGCGGCTAAATTAATTATAAATCTTATCGTCTTATAAAAATATATATAAAACCTTTCTTTTATTTTTTCTTTCATTTTTCCTTTTATCCTTTTTTAATATAAGTATCTTTTCTTAATTATATTATATAAATTTAAATATTAATTATTAAATAATATTTAAATAATTATTTATTCCTTTATATTAATATTTAAGATAAGTAATAAATATGAAATTAAAAGCAAAATTTCTTTTCTTTTCCTTTTTATATATTAAAGTTTAAAACTTATAAATTCCTTAAAATGAAATCGATTTTCTTATTCTTTTTTATTATATAATTATTATTTTCTTCTTATTATTAAAAACTTATTTAAAGTTATATATTTTTTTTAAAAATATTTATAAATTCTTAAATGAAATATAAATACTTTATTTATTTTATTAAATATTTTATATATAATTCGCGATTCGTTTTTTATAATAAATATTTAAGATTTTTTTATATTATATTTTTCTTTATAAAAAAAAAGTATTAAAATAAATTAAAAGTTTATTATATATTATAATAAAAATAAATTTATTATTATTAAATAAAAGAGATTTAAATAAAATATATTATAAATTTTAAAAAAAAATATATTAAAATAATAATTATAATTATTTATTATTTTAATTATAATAAACTTAATATTTTTAATATTAAACTTTTTTAATAAATAATTTATATAAATGTTTTTTAAGTTTAATTAAACTTTATTTTTAACTTTAAATTAAAATAATTATTATTATATTTTATTTATTAACTTTTTTTAGGTTTATTAAACTATTATTATTAAAGTTTAAATCTACTTTTTAATTTAAATTAATTTTTATATAATAAGTTTTTTTTTTAATTAAGTTTATTTTTTAATTATTTATATAAAATACGAGTTTAATTTAAATCGATTTTATATAATAATTATATATTAAAAAAATGAATTTATATTTATTATTAATAAATCATGATTATTAATAATAAGTTTAATAAAAAGTATTAAGTTTATTTAATTACTTTAAATATAATTAATAAAGTTTTATATATAAGTTTTAATATTTTAATATTTTATTAATTTTTAAATAAAAGATTATTAAAAAAAACATTAAATAATTAAAAGAAGTTTATATATATAAACTTATAATATATTAATAAATTATAATTTTTAATTTAAAATAATCGCGTTTAAAGTTTTATAATAATAATAAAAACATTATATAAACTTTTTTATTATATATTTTATTATTATCTTTTAATAAAATTTAAAAATAATACTTTTTTTTTAATAATTTATAATTATTATAAATATTATATAATTTTTATTTAATATTATTATAAGGTAAATCACGTATATAATAAGAGCAAATTATAGTTAAAGGTTAATTACTAAGAAATTACTAGGGACAAGCCCTTTAAATATTATACACGTAGTTGCCTGATCCTAAACGAGATCTATACCAGGTATTAAAGCTAGTAATATACCCCTCTCGTATAATAACTAGTATTCGATATCCGTAAAACGATTCAGAATATTAAAAACGTCTAAAATAATATTATAAGTACCATATTAATACAAGCCCATTCTGGCCTTCTAATTAGTTCATTTATTAGTATCTAAAATAATAAAAACTAGAGAATATTTATTATTTTCGTAATTATATATATCTAATAATTACCTCTCAAAGTATACCTATCTTATATCCCTTATTCTATATCATATACTCTTATTCCTCTATATCTCCACGTAACAAGTGTTTTAGAAATTATTAAAGGTTTAAGAGCTCGATAAAGCGAGCGTGTTTTGTAATACTGAGAGGTTTCGTAAGGCTATTTGTCACTATATCCTCTATTGAGATATAGAAGAACTCAATTTGTCCTTTTTCGACTCGATCATATAAGTAGTGATATTTCGTCACGATATGCTTTATATATTAATAAAATTCGGGATTTTCGGCTAATACTAGTACGCCTTGATTATCTTCGTGAAGCTCAACGTACTGAGCGTCTTCACCTTTATAATCTATCTTTGCGAGAACTTGACGAAGGTATTCGGATTCCTGGCCTGCCTTGGCGCCTAAATAATACTCGGCCTTTATACTTGACTATACTATAATGGACTAACGCTTCGATATAATAAAGACCACCCCTCTAGCAAGTTTAAAGACATTCCTAGAGTATAACTTGTATTGATAGAGATCGCTAGCGAAGTCTAAATTGAAATAACTATATAATTTTATTATTTCATTATTGTCTATATTACTCTTATAAACGATACTAAGATATTTTATCCCTTTGAGATACTGGAGTATTCTTTTAACTACCTTAATATAGGCGGGAGACGGATTTGTCAGAAATCGGGACAGAACTGAGATTGTATATATAATATCGTAATATGTCTAATATACTAAGTAATTTAAGGAACTTATAATAGAACTATATTCCTCAATATTCTTCTTTAATATAATACTATCAAATGGAACTATAAGTTCAAGTACACTAAATACTATAAGAGTTTCGACTAACTTATTATTTATTATACTATAATAAACTAGGATTTTATTAATATAAGTGTCTTAATAGAGATATAACTTATTATTCTCCTTATTATATATAATATAAATATCTAAAAAGTATTTAATATCACTAAACTCCTTAATAGTTCATTTAGAATACAATTCGTATCGAAAAGCATTTAATACTTCACTCTTCAAGCCCATAGTGAGAAAATTGTTAATATAAGTGATAATGAGGATCTTATCTTATTAATTAATAAAGAGACAAGAATCCATAATAAGAGTCTCAAAACTCAAGGATTTCAAGACCTTGTATAAAGTCTATTACTAAAGGCGAGGAGACTACTTGAGATTATATAAAGCTTAAAACAAGAGTATTATCTTATTATCTATTATACTTATTACTTTTCATTTAAGAGAGAACTTGACGTAAATATTCACATTAGTCTTAATATTAAGGAAAGTAGTTTCGATATCCATTTATATAATTTCAAGATTATAATAAGCTATTAATACTATAGTAAACTTTCACGAAGCGGACTTATAGATACTAGTGAAGGTCTAATCGAAATCACGGCCGTGAACTTACTCGAAGTCACATATAATAAAACAAGCCTTCTTATAAATAATACCTTTAAATAATAGATTTAAAGATTAGATTTTCGCTTGGTTCACCCATACTAGAACAGGGGTTTTTACTGATAAGGGACACTAAAGTCTTGGCAAAAAAAGATAAGGTTTCTATAAGATTAGTGGCGTAAATCTCCTGTTTGGGCCTAGTATGGGCCCTTAAGCCAATAAGAGCCCTTAAATCCAAGGGGGTAATCTCCCGGAGCTTAAAATCACGTTCTTATTTAATGCGCTAGCATTTAATAAGTCACGTGATATTAGTCTAATTCAAATTATAGACCTGAACTAGGCCTATTTCAGGAAATTAAAATCACGTACTTAGCCTTATTATTAAAGAAGTTATAATTTTTTAAAAAAATTAAAACCGATATTAAAGTTTTGAAGTACAACTGTAATAATATCATTGCGTACAGTAGGAACACCAAAATCACGATTTCTATAACTTATTTAAGACTTGAAATGCCGCCTTAATTAACCGTATTATAAGGATTCTGTTTAACTAGTAATTTGGAGCTAATTGATGGACTACTAGGAAAAAAAAGTGCATGTAATCTAGACCATTATTCGTGATAATTTAATTTTTTAAAAAATGGGTACGGAAAATGGATGCGAAATGGATGCGAAATGGGTGCACGGGAGTTGTGTAGATACGGCGGCCTTAAATTTAAGGGTCTTTACGATTTTCACCACTTATTTAACACTTAAAATACCGCATTGATTAAGTGCCTTGTATGGATTTCGTTTGTCTAGTGATTTAGGCCTAGTTAATGGGTTGTTGAGAAAATAGTTTGCACGTGATTCAGACCATTATTCGTGATAATTTAATTTTTTTAAAAATGGGTACGAAATGGGTATACGGGAGTTATATAGGTACGGCGGCCTTAAATTTAAGGGTCTTCACGATTTCTATCACTTATTTAATACTTAAAATATTACTTTAATTAAGTACTTTACAGAGATTTCGTTTGACTAGTAATTTAGGCCTAGTTAATAGATTATTAAGAAAAAAGTTTAAACGTGATTCGGACTGTTATTCGTGATAATTTATTTTTTTTAAAAATGAGTACGGAAAATGGGTACGAAATGTGTAATAGTCGGGATACCCGTCACATGATTAGCTTGACTGTGATTATATTGGTTTCAGGCTGAGGGAACCGATATTTGTAATACTGACATTTCAGGCTAAGGGCATGGGCAAGTATTGGGAGGGCATAAGACACTTCTCTCTCCTTGACTTCTCTTCTCTTCTCCTTAACTTAGTATTCCCAATATAACTGGATCACTGAACACTATACCTCGACCTTTACAGTACTTCCTGCTATTACAAAATGGATACGAAATAGTACACGGGAATTATATAAGTATAATGGCTTTAAATTTAAGGGTCTTTACGATTTTTATTACTTATTTAATATTTAAAATACTGCCTTAATTAAGTACTTTATAAGGATTTTATTTAATTAATAATTTAGGCCTAGTTAATGGGTTATTAAAAAAAAGTTTACACGTGATCCGGATTGTTATTCGTGATAATTTAATTTTTTCAAAAATTAAAACGGAAAATAAATATAATAAAGAGAATATAAGAATTAATAAATATAAAGACTTTAAATTTAAAGTATTAAATAATATTTATTATTTATTTAATAATTAAAATATTATTTTAATTAAATAAAAACTTTTTAAATTTAAAATATTATTTAAATAAAAATTCTTTTAAATAAAGATTTTTAATAATAAAAAATA
>KZ613553.1:0-33182 GCA_002865625.1 Hyaloscypha hepaticicola
AATTAAACGAATTCTTAATATTTATTTTTTGTTTTTAAAGATATACTCGAATTTTTTAATTTTTTACTTTTTATTAAATTTAAACTTTTATAAAAAAAGTAAACCTTGATTTAAAGGTTCTTGAATCGACCGAAGGCTCGATTATACTATATTATTTTAATAATATTAAAAGTGTACTTTATTATTATTTTATATTTTATTATCTTATATTATTTTAAAAGTTATATTAAAATCTGATTAGTATAAATAATAAATTAAATAATAAAAATTATATATTTTATTTTATTTATTTTATAAATTATATATACTTTATATATTATTTATTAAATATAAGAAAATAATATCTTTTTTTTTATTTTGAATATATATTAAAATATATTAAGAAATATTATAAATTTAAAATATAAATATTTTATAAAGATAATAAAATAACTATTTAATATTTTAACAAATTCAAGATTAAATATAATTTAATTATAAAGAATTTATTATTATATATATAAGTTTAAAATAAAAGTATTAAGAAATTTAAAAGAATAATTATAAACTGTGATTATAATATAAAAATATTAATAAATCTCTTTAAGGTTTTATAACTTGAAATATATTCTATAATCATTTACTTATTTAATAAATCTTTTATATATTCTCTTAACTAGTTTATACTTATTAGTTTTATTAAATAATACTTTAATAATTCAATTTCTAGACCTAGTTTAAATCACTTTATTTTATATAATTATCAAATTTATTCTTTTATTAAAAATACTTTAAAATACGAATAATACTTAAATTATTATATATATATCAGATATTATATTAACTTATAATATTATTTTTAATATTATAAAATAATATAATCTTTAAGATAATTAATCCGAAATATTAATTAATATAATTTAAATTCTTAAAATCCTTATTCCTGATATTAAAGAGATTATTAATAATTAAAAGATATTATTACTTTTATATTTATTTGAAATAATTCTTAAATCTTATAATAATATAATTATAATAAATAATACTTTTAATTCGAAAATATTAATAATATTATTTCTTATATTTAAGAAGACTCTTGATTTTGAATAATCTTTAATTATTATATTATTAAATCAATTTATAAAGAGTTTATTTAAAGTCTTCTTATTATAAGTAATAATAATTAATTAATCAAATTTATTAATTATTAAAATAAACTTAATATTAAGTCCAAAATCGATTATATTAAATCATTCTTTAAACTTATATAATTCTCCTCGAGATTAATCTTTAATAATCTTAAAGTTATTATTTATTAAACCGCTTTATAAATTTATATCACTTAAATAAAAAGTATATAAAGGAATTAATAAAAGTATTATACTTTTAAATATTATTAAAGGAAAGTGTAATTATAAAGTAATTTTTATAATTAAATTATTATTTTGAGATTTTATAAAAGAATTAATCTTAAAATATTATATATTATTTTTAATAAAAATAATATATAAGGAATTAAAATTACGAATTTGTAACTTATTTACTTTATTAAAGAAATATTATAAATTGAATAATTATTTATATAAAACTCGATTTAAATAAAAGTAAAAAGTTAAATATAAAATTCTTTAAAATAAAAATACTTTTAAAATAATATTAATTTTAAATATAATTTCTTTTATTTTTTCTTTAATATAAATTTTTACTTATAAAGGAAATAAAGATAATTTCTTTATAAAATATAAAATTAAACTTATAATTTATAAAGACTTTTAAAGGAATTACTTATAAGATATATATATAATTATATTTATTATAAGAGTATTTAAAGTATTTATAACTATTATAATTTATTTTGATTTGAATATTTAATAGTTTAATATTATAAATGCCTTTTATAATACCTTTTTAAATAAGAATATATATATATATTATTTTAACGGATTTTATATACTCGATTATTACTTATAATTAATTTATATTTTATATAATTTATTCAAATCCCTATTATTATAATATAATCTTATATATAAATACTTTTATAAACTCGGCCTTTCTCTTATTCTCGACTATTCTTATTTATTTACAAGTAATAAATTAATTGTTTTTTTTATATTAATAATATTATAGTCCTTTATTATTCTTTAAATTAATTATTTTATAATAGATTTTAAATAAAGTCCCTTAAAGTATTCAAAATGTGTGAAATAAGCGAATTAAAGTAGTTTTTAAATATTCGAGTAATCCGTGATTAAAAGACTCGTAAAATATAATTATATTAAAACACTTATATTACGAAACTTTATAATCGATTCTAATATCTTGGTTTATTAATTTATAAGTCTAAAACTCTTATAATAATACTTCCTCTTAATTTATATATTAATAATATTATAATAGAATAAATCTTTTAATATTTCTAGTTTATTAATTCCTTAATATATCTTATATTAATTATATACTTGAATATTACTTTTTGTATAAAAATACTAGTTTAGAATCTCAAGAATCCTGGTCTATAATATTTAATAATCAATTACTATTATATTAATTATTTAAAAGATATTAAATATCTTATATTAGAATATAATAGTATTATTATTCCTATTCTTATATTTAATATTACTAATAACCTTAAAGGCCCTTTTATAAAACTTACTTTTATAATAATTAATAATATCACTTTCACTAATAATATATAAAGTTACTGGAATATTAAAGGTATAGTCTTTAAACTATTTAATAGTATATTTAACTGATTAAGTTATCTTTAATTAATTATTATTATATTAATTACTAAAACTGAATTGTTTACTATTATTCACTTAATATTATAGATCCTTTAATAAAGACAATTCTTTAATAATATTAACTTTAATATTAATCAGAATCTTATTATATTATATAATAATCTTTAAATAATTAAATTCTTAATTAAGGACTCTCTTAAACTTATTATCAAGTTCAAGTATATTAATATTTAATAATTATAAATATATTAAGAGATTAATCAAGGGAATATTTATATTAAATAAAAGCTTATATTTGAAATGATTATTAATAAATTAATCAAATCGTTTATTATTTGAAAATATAATAATTTCATTAAGATAATTAATATAATTAATATTAAGTACTTGATCTTATTTGATTTAAGGGATTATAAGAATTCAAATTCTAAGTTCAAGAACTTGAAATAATAAGCCTTATTACTTTCATTTATTTTATTAATTTTCTATTATATAATTTAACGAATTTTTATTATTATAATCACTCCTTATAATATTTTTCGTTATTAAACGAATTTTTATTATTATATTTATTTTTATTATTATTCTTTTAAATATAAACTCGATTTATTATACTCTTAAACTCTTATAAATATTATTTTAGATAATTCCAGTTCCTTGAAAATCCGTGAGTTTTTATAATTTTAAAGAAATTGGAATACTTAAATAGTTATACTTATAGATCTCTATTTATAGCTTTTTCAATTTAATATTTTACCTTGATTTTTAAATATTTTCGAAAAGTGATAAATTTATATATTATTTAAAATATAGAGTTAAGTAAGATTATTTAATTAGGAATAATATTTTAAGTTCTAGGTCTTGTCTTTTAAGGCAAAACTTGAGGGGGTTTGTCAATTGGATATCACGTACCTCTCTCCTTTAATACTAGCCGTTCCTGATAGGGATTAGGCTATTCTAGTGGGATATAAGCTCTCCGAGTAGTCGTCCACTTGGCTCCTTAGATAACTTCTTCAGATATTATAATATACTCACTTTTCAAGCTTCACCTCATGTGTATTACACCCCTGTAACTGTAATTGTCAGATAAGGTATAAGAACTGTTTTCGATTCGAAATAAGTCTATTTGAAGTCGTATAATAGTAGGGTCGCGTTTTCGGTTTGAAATAAGTCGATTCGATACCGAATAACGGTAAGAAGTCGCTATAATTACAAGCTTATTGTAATGGAAGCTCGTAAATATGTGATTTAGAGTAAGGCCGGGCTCATAATTAACAGTTATAGTTATAGGGGTGCAATATACATGAGGTTAAGCTTGAAAAGTGAGTATATTGTAATGTTTGAAGAAGTTGTTTAAGGAGCAAAGTGGGCGACTGCTCGGGGAGCTTATATCCCACTGGAACAGCCTAATCCCCATTGGGAACGGCTAGTACTAAAGGAGAGAGGCACGTGATATCCAACTGACATATTTAAAACGCCTAGAGAAGACCAAGCCCTCAAATCACTTGTCGATACTCTTTAAATCATTGTTATAGCTTAATCCAACCCCAAGTCTAGAGCGCCCCGCAGCCGCTGGCCATTAGGCTTAGTATAAAATGCAAGGGAAAAAAGAATATGTAGCAGTCGAGAGTTTATGCGACTTGAGCACACTTTTGATTTGTTGCCAGATGGATGACCTTTGGATATTTCCCGTTGAAGTTGACTTGTCCCCAGATCGATATGTTTTAGGGAGATGAGAGCTTTCTGAAGGAATGTTTTCGCGATATTTTCGAGTAGACTCCATCATGGGAGATTCTGAGAGGGGCTGGCTGGCTTTGTGGTATTCTAGAAGTTCTTCTGATGTATTAACTTCCTTTGGACGATGCTGGAACTCTTACCTTTCAACTGACGAGTAAGACTCACGATTCAAATGTTCTCGACCGCTATTGGAATTGCTTGATTCCGGAGTTAAAGCTATCCTATGCGATTGTGTATTATATATATCAAGAACTTTCGTCCATCGCTTCTCAAAGTTCCCAAACAAGCTCGATATTATTTGTTGAGCTTACGTATCATTCCCAAGCCTGAAAAAAATAGTCCAGGCTGACTCAAAGACAGAGATCCCAATCAACATAAGTCCTATAAATGAAGCTGGAGTAAAGTACGATAGTGCCGAAGATGAGGGTGGGCAGGGTGTTCTAGTCGTCTCTTTTCTTTTTTCACAATTCTTAACTTTAGAATAGTAAACGATGCGTAGTTACTTTTCATTTACCATTTACCGATACCCAAGGATGTTAGTAAAAAAAAAAATCTTTAAATCCAGCATGGACGAGATGATGAAGACGATAATTCTTCAAAATAATTATGAAATTTTATGTCTTTACACATGTCCTTCATATCTATTCATTCATTCCCGTATCAGACCAATACACGCTCTCGCAATACAAAAGCAAAAACATGTTTTTCATAACCAACCAACTCCACAGCCCTCTTGCCCCAAACGAAACACTCTTTTAAACCTTTCATCAAGGGTATCCTCTACAAAAACCCTAATCACCAAATCCATCTAGGCATAGTCAACCTCCTTGTTCCCAACCTCCTCCCCAATCGACTCCCCCGCACTCTTCTCATCCACAACCCCATGATCATCAAGTCCTAAGATCCGTCTCCCCTCCGCAATACTAATATTATGCGGCATGCGCTGCTCATTCTTAACCGGATCCCCCGGCGCCGCAAAAATAACATCCAGCTCCTCCAAACTCCGTCCTTTCGTCTCCACAAGAAAGAAGTAAATAATTGGGATGAAACTCGCATTCAGCACCGCATACACGATGTACGTTTTCCATCCAATGTTAGCAAAGGAAGGAGGGATAGTCATGACGACGATGAAGCAGAAGATCCAGTTGGCCGCGGCGGAGATGCCGTTGATCTGTGCCCTCGTGCGGAGGGGTGCGATTTCTGCCGAGTACAAGAAGGGACCGCCGACCCAGGCGAGGCCGAAGAAGGTGTTGAAGAGGAAGAGGAGGCCCGCGGCTGCGAGTTGCATGTTGCGCTCGCCGCGGGAGAGCAGGATCGGGATCAGGATGAAGGAGATGGTCATTCCGGAGGAGGTGATGAGGAAGGCTTTGCGACGGCCGAGTCCTTCGATGAGGAAGACGGAGAGCACGGAGCAGATGGCGTATTCGGCGCCGCCGCAGGCGGCGATCAGGTGGGAGAGGCCCGGGCTGAGGTTGAAGGATTGCCCGAGGATTTGGTTGGCGTAGGTGGAGACTAGGTTGATACCGGACAGTTGCTGCGCGGCTTGGATGAAGAAGCCGAGACACATGCGGCGGAAGGTCTGCGAGGTGCCGCCTTGGAAGAGCTCCTTATACTGGAAGGGAGCCTCGGATTTCTGAGACTCGAAGGTTGCCATGATGGAGTCTAGTTCGGCTTTGAGAACTGGGTCGTCTTCTGGGAGGCCACGGAGCTTGCAGAGGTTGTGAACACCTTGTTCGATCTTGCCGTGCTTGATGAGCCATCGAGGGGATTCCGGGAGGAACATGATCAAGCAGAAAACGATGATTGCGGGGATGAGTTGGATGGCGACTGGCATCCTCCATTGGATTTGGCCGTGGGTGAAAAAGAACGCATATCCAATCCACTGTCCGCAGGCCACACCGGTGGTTTGAAGACCACCTTCAATCATGACCCAGCGACCTTGGGTTTTCGGCTTGGCGCATTCGGATTGCCATGTTGGAACTGTGGCAACTTGGAGACCGAGCCCGATACCTGACAGGACGCGTCCGACTCCCAGCTGTGCAACGTGGAAGGCGGATGCTTGGAGAATACCACCAACAACCATGAAACCCATGCCAACCCAGACAGCTCCTCGTCTCCCCATCTTATCACCGTACATGAGGCAGACAATAGAACCAATGAGAGCACCGAGTTCGAGGACAGCAATGATGATACCCTGCACGTTGGGGTTTTTGGTTTCCGGGAACACGCTGAGGAAAGGCTCTTCTGTGATAAGACCACCCATGCTGCATTTGAGTTAGTTGTGAAGCTTGATAGAATTTATCCTATACTTACACACTCATATCATAACCAAAGAGCCAGAAGGCGCAGGTTGCGATTGATGCCACGGCAAACTGGAGTGGTAGACCAGTCATACCACCCATGGTGGCAGTATATGGAGTGAGCTCCATGGAGAAAACCATCTTGAGCGTTGCACTGGGGAACAGTGATTGATGAAAGATGAATAGAAGATATGAGGAAGATGAAAGAGATGTTCTGAGAAAGTTCGTACTCTCAAAGGGGAAGCGAGCTGTACTTATACTTGACCTACAGTAAATGATGTTGGGTCTACAGCAGCCAAGCATACAGACGCGGAGATCAGCATACTAACAACCTGACCCCTTGTGGACGCCCCGGACTCTCCACGTGGGTCGCACTAGACCGCTGAGATGGAGTTCGGGTGGGACCTTTCAGGGTTAATTCCGGAGAGCTGGTAGTCCAGAGCAAGAAATCTAAGCATCGTCTAGGGCGTCCCGAAGTTCTCGTGCATCATGGGGAAAACTTGTGCAGCCACAGCATGCTTTTTTCCTTGGTATGGGGTCTAGTAGGCCCCGTGGGGAATAGAGCTGGATATTGTTTACGCCTCGTCCCCGGGGAGGAAGTCATTTCTCCAATGAGATCTCGCGAATCCCCGCAAAGACCGGCATTCGAGCGACGGACCGGTTCTTCCATGACGTTCGGAGCGCATTTCCTTCCTCGTTCTCGGGGTGGCCATCCTTCCGAGGAACTAAAGGGAAGGAAAAGCTTGAATGATGGAGCGACGGAGGACATTTCCTTGCGCGGACAGAGAGGGAAGGAAGGCGTTGACGCTAGACCGGCTAAACGCCTAAATAACTTACAAGTACCGTTCTACTACCTCCCTGGTCCTTCGTTATATCCGGCTGCCTCGACACACTAACAGGCCTTGATGTCCGATCTAGAGCGTGGAAGGCAATACGCTACGAAATAGTTTGCCCCGGGCTCGGAGAATAGAGGGGTCGCGGGGCAATCGCATTAGTTGCTGGACGCGTTGGCGGGGAACTTTGAGGGTCCAGAAGACTGAAGATCTCGGGGCAAAACTCATTTTCTTCTCTTGGTAGGACCATAAAGTCAACTCATTCTCTCTTCAAGTCCTTTGCAATTTTCATTCTCATCATCACCCTCAATCACATTCTCATCTTCACCGCAATGGCAATCAAACTGTGGAACGGCAAGCCCTTGAGCTTGAAGGTCATTGGTACCAATGCTGGAACATCTATGGATGGTTTGGACATTGCCCACATCCATTATACACAAGAAAGCCCAGATGCACCTTTGAAGATGCGCCTGCTGCGATATGGCGAAGTGGCTTTTGATGGAGTGTTGAAGAGTGAGTGCTGCGAGAGTCTTTCCCAAGAGTCTTGCTGACGAGACTTCAGAGCGGGTCATGCACCTCATCCGAACGAACAAGACATCCCCAGAAGAGATCTCCATGGTCAACATCCAGGTTGGTGAAATTCGATCCTCTAACTTATCACAATTAATTAACTTCTTCCCGTGCAGCTCGGAGAATTCGCCGCCGACGCCATCCAACAATTCGCGAAGGAGCACAACTTCAACCTGCAAGAAGAAGTCGATATCATTGCAGGCCAAGGACAAACAATATGGCATCTGCCATTACCCGAAATGTTCGAAGGCCACCAGATCCGCGCACATCTCGATATGGCTGAAATCTCTATCATTGCTGCGAAGACTGGAATCACGGCTCTGTCAAACTTCCGTGTTAGTGATATGGCCCTTGGTAGACAAGGCTGCCCATTGTTCGTAGCTTGGGACGGACTTTGCGCAACACACCCAGAGAAGAACGTTGCTGTTCAGAACATTGGAGGAATCGCAAACATCACCATGCTACCAAAGGGTGATCCAAGATTGGGTTATGATTTCGATACTGGACCAGGAAATGTGTTCATCGACGGTGCCATCCGATTCTTCACAAATGGCGAAAGTCAGTACGACAAGGATGGTAAGATGGGTGCAGCAGGCAAAGTCGACCAAGAAATCGTCGACGAGGTCCTCCAACAACCATATTTCTTGCACGACATCCCAAAAACAACTGGACGCGAAACCTTCGGTGATGAGCTCTCGGAAGAGCTTTGCAAGCGTATGCTAGCGAAGGGAGCAACTCCAGAAGATTGCGTTGCAACCATCACCCGCATCACAGCCAAGTCCCTAGCCGATGGCTACAAGCGCTGGGGTCCTCCAGGCGGCATTGACGAGATCTACCTCGGTGGGGGTGGCTCCTACAACCCCAACATCATCAACTATCTCCGAGAACAGTTCCCAAAGACCAAGATCGACTTCCTCGATGCTATCGGGGTCCCTTGCGGAAGCCGAGAAGCCATGAGCTTTTCATTCAAGGGATTGGAATGCATTGTTGGCAGAAGTTTGATTGTACCAAAACACGTGGAGAGCTCCAAGGCCGGAATCATTGGACACATTCAACCAGGTGCAGGATTACAGTACCACAGATTGATGAAGCACGTACAGGATTTCTGGGGCGAGTGGCCATTAGAGAAGCGAATGGACCCGGTTTTGAAGATGGAGATCGTGAAGCAGGATAAGGGTGTCGCAAATGGTAACGGACATGCGAATGGTAACTAGATACTCGCGTTGCAGCGACGGGATGGCGTTGTCTTGGGGTAAACACTGTAGAATATCCAATAGAGGAGTTTGTCTTTGTATCGTTTTCTGTTCGGCTTCGGTAGTGATTGAGCTTCGACCTCGCAAATCAGGATGTCCTCCCACGTGAACTCCATTCAAACATCCTCATCAGCGCCTGGCCAGGTGAAGACTCCTCTCCAATCTCCTCCGTCACATCTGTCCATTCCCAGCCCCTCTCATTCAGGACACCGGCCCAACCCCACCATTCCAATAAGCTGGCCACGTTATCTCGAGTATTCCACCCTGTCCTTGACTGAATATCCATTAAGCACCTCAACAGCGCCTTCCTCTTGCGCCATCCCACCAAAGCATGACCTGCAGAGCTGAGCAACTGAACTGCGGTGGCCCAGTTGATATCGTGTCTATTAACGATACTGTTCGATATTATTCGATCGATGTAGATTGTCGCGATTTCCCCTTGGGCTTGGAATCGAGCCATTCGTTCGGAGCGCGAGCGTTCCGGGCGTGAAAGAATTAGAAGAAGGCGGGCGAGGTCAAAAATCTGGAGTGCAGCGCACACACCCTCGGATATAAAGAGATTGGAAGGAAACGGGTCGTCTCGTGAAGGAGGAAGGGAGACGAGTGGTCGGAAGATGCTGGGTTGGTTTTGTTCGTGGGAATCGATGGCATTATTGAGGGATTGCCATTCAGCGAAGAGGCAGGGGGCGAAGGTTGGGGTTTCTCGTATTTTGCAGAGGAAATTGTGGACCTGGGCGAGGATGAAGACGGCGTGATTAGCCCAGGTATCGATTGTCCAGACTTCAGGGAGGGATGATGGATTGGGTATCCAGAGTGAGGTGTCAAGTCGACTTTGTTCCCCAGTCGCGAGCGAGGAAAGAAGGTCCATGCGACAATATATCCAGAAGCATGCTTGCCCAAGTTCACCACTTCGACCATGCCAGCCATGAGTCCTAATTAACGAATATGTCCCCGAAATATGCAGATGCCAGTCCTGAGTGCTGGCTCCAATCATTTCACAATGAGCCAAAAATAAGCATGATGCAAACACTGCGGCGGAAGAGGAAGTGCTCTCGTCTCTCAGAGAGGCCGTAAGCATTTGCAGGGCATCATCATAATATGTGAGAGCTGTGTCGACGTTGCTGGATGATGTCAGGTGATGTTGCCTCGATGCACATGCCAGTGATGATAGCTGTAATAGTGGATTCTCGAGACTGAGATGAGGTACCACAAGAGAGAAGTTCCTGTCCTGGTCAAACAAGTCGAACCAGGGGCCAATCACGTGGCAGTACTTGTCGAGGTAGAAGAGGTCTGAATTAAGACCAATCCGTCTTGACCTCTCCATACTTGGAGAGGCTGCAAAGGTCGCTGATGGCGATATCCCATTGAACGACAGACTATAAATGCTATCCTGTCGAGGCAGTGCAGTCGATGGTGATGGTGCACTGTAGTGATACTCAGGAGACGAGAAGGACGGAGGCTTCGTAATGATATACTGGCTAGCTGTAGCCTCCGTCTCGTTGATAAAAGTACTGGCAGCCATCAATGGAGGTTGTGCATTGCCTTGGACGAGGCTCATCGCCGCCTGGAGCTCCATCCGACTGAGACCAGCTTCACCAGGGCTCCATTGCTTGGCCATGAAACCTTCCTGATCATCATACGCGCAGCTTCCATCTGATTTTTGACAATTAGAGCATGGCTCTTGTTGATCGCCTGTTTCCATTTAGCATGTTGCTGCGGAATTGACAGTGTTAAAGTAGATGCATACACTTGAGGTGTCTTTTCCGGCAAGGACGACATGCGCGTTTGGATCTGGACGCGGGGCCTCTTCTGCTACTTGACATCCTGAGGCATATGGGCACGAGAGATCAGATCCCAGCCTCACGATACTTAGGATGTCATGAGCTGAGAACGTGTCACTGCATTTCTTCGTATTGAGGCATGAGGAACAGAGAGTGACAGAGTGAAAGTTTAGTCATGGTGGGGAAACGGCAGTAGCAACTAGCACGTCTAGTTTAGGTTAGGTGCTCTGCAGACCACCTGCATTACTAGATACCCCGGATGCAGTTGCGTGCCAAGTGCCCTACACGAAATTGCTAGGTAGTCAATTTATTGGATGCAGAATAAAAGCAGTCTTAGCCGACAATTCCAAAGACGGGGTCCTGGGTGCTAAAATTTGTAAGAATTTGTAACCTTGCACAAAAAACCTAATTCCTGTCGAGTCAGCCGTTTTTTCGGACCGTTGGACCTCCTATTCCCGATTATCAGTAAGAAAACTCTGGGGCATATCGGGGTTCCACATTATAGTGCGCAGTCCGAGTCAACCTCCCCGCTCTTTTCTCCATTAAACCACTTTTTTGAAAGGATCTTCTCTGTAGGATTCGTTGCTCAGGAAGCTATTTCAATAATGGGGGACTGGGAGTGTTAGAAACTAGTGTCCTTATACTCGTACGATCAAAGCCCCACCATTACAAATGGGCTACTCAGCGCTGACCAAAGGACCATATCTGAATATCAAACGCATCATAATCAGCTCAATGCACAATATTCGCCTTCAGATCATCAAATAGTGCTATCAAGTAACTTTTCAAAGAGGTCAAGAATGGGGGCCGTTTTTGCAAGGGACGTACTCTGTGCGCAAAGAGTGCGACGCTGCCCATTTGTTTTCGCAGGGCGTTTGTATCACTCCAATGATCAGAGGGTAGAATGGACTACTCTCCTGCTGACCACGTAGCTTCGAGCAACTTCTTGTCAAGCCAATCCCCAAGCGCCTCTCCATTCCCTAAGATCTGAATCTCGGCCTTGACGTTCATCATCAACATAATTTGCAATTCTCTCCTCCATTCTTCATCCCTTTCTTCCTCGGCAATACTCTTTCCCAGCATCTTCATAGCAATCTTTCGATCTCGGGCGGTGAGGCTTAACAAGCCCTGGATTTCATGTTTGGTATTCAGAAAATCGCAGCTGCGGACGCCGAGCCACCGTATGGAAGGTACTGCTAGGTTTATTTCGTGGGCGAGACCCATTGAGCAATACTTGTAAGTTGACATGATGCCGATACCGTCCGGGTCGAAGTCGACGAGCGTGAGGATGGGGATTTCGGGACGATGGCGAGAGAGGAGGCGGAGGAATTGACGGGTTTGGATATCTGGGTAACCTTTTGCCTGGGACAATATCAGATGCGGATGTGAAGGGAGGAGGGACAGGGCTCTACTGTGACCAAGATCCCCTTGCCTGCCAGGGAGTCTTTCCAGTATTTAGTCGTTGCTAATGTGCGGAACGTTGCCTATAAAAAGTGAGCTTGGAGAATATCAAATATGTGTGCAGGTCGCACCTCTTTTTCAATGACAAGTATCCATCGGACATCGAACATCCAGATGCTTTCAATTTCCTTAACGCCGGGTATCAGGATGCCCTATCATCAAATCAACAACATAATCAACGCGTTTGGGAAACTACCAACTTCCGACTCGATTGAGTAGTCAATGATAGAGTCTTCCTTCCTCTTGATAGAGAAAGAGCCGGCAACCAAACCTTTTGCAGCTGCTACCTACGAAAAGATGTCAAACCAGACCGCTTGATCAGGATGAGGTCCACATACCACGTTCAAAGCGTCTCGACCCACACCGAATGTGTAGGCAATGTCGTCGATATATCTATCCACCACAGCTTGTCTCATGAATAGCTCGGGATCTCGATAGTATATATCTCTGTAAATGTTAGCATCGAATCAGCGACAGAAGTAGAGAAGGCATGTGATGTGTGAGGAGGAGCTCATAAAGTGTGATGAAGCAACGACCAGACTTAGAGACCAGAAGACCAGAACTACCTTTTCGTCGTAACGGTGCCGGTGACCAGAGCCTCATGGGAGAGCTCGAGGATCCGAAGAAGTGCAGCTGCACTGGCATCAGCCAGCGTCTCATCTGAGACATAGTTCACCTACTAAATTTCCATGCTTCTTGGGGAGACTTGCTCGGAAAGACAACTTTTTGTGCCTCTGAATTCAGGCTTCTGTTGATTTTTGAAGATCCATCTCTGTCATTAGTAGTTGTCTTCTTTTTGGGTCTGGTCTTAAACGGTATCACAAGCTCTTTTCCCTCATCAAGGATGCAATCGGCAATTGCCTCGAAGATGTCTTCAATTTTGTTGATTACTGCACCGACTTGATTTGAATCCAGCGGCCTTAGACTTCCATCGAGTACATCATGTGCTAATGAGGGGACCTCGGCGCTCTGTTCATGGGTAAGCCTTCCCCTGCTTTGTAAATTGGAGAGCAATTGGTGTGATGTGCCATCTTGATGGCCATCATGGAATCCCGAGAGGAGATCAAAGTCCATTGATGAGGATCTTTGAAGTTGTGGCTCTTCGGTTCTCACCTCCGATAGTGAATGCTCGAAGATGAGGATGGGGAAGGGAGGTGAAAAAGGGGTTGAAAATGGAAGAAACCCAGATGACTTTGGCGAGAACCCACATTTTAGCCTCCGCCCCCGCATATTGCGGCCAGCTGCAAGGCACCAACTCGACCCCCTGTAATTTTCGCAAGAATATAGATACACGTCACGTCAACGAACAGCCTGAATCACCTCCTTCTCATCGTTAGAAGCCCAATCGCAGGATCCCAAGGAATTGATTATCCAGTCGTTATGAATTGAGACTTCTCTGTTCCAGGTATACCAGGGTTGGAGCGCTAACAGCAGACATAAGTGACAATGGTCACCCGTTCCCAAACTCACGCTTTGAAGCCCCCTTCAACACCTCTGAACGATGAGAAGCCAATTGAGTTCACGATCGCCAACTCGAAGTCTATTGGGACCCCAAAGTTGTCAAAGCGTACAGACTACACTCGATGGCGGCTGTTGGATGAAGCCGGGAGGCAGACATGGCATTACCTGGAAGACGACGAAGATGCTAAGGAATGGCCTCAGTCAACTGCAGATAAATATTTCCTGAATCTGCCAATCGTATGTTTCCATTGGGCAGTCTGGTAGAGATATGCTGACCTAGCACAGGGTCTTCCGGATCTTCCAACCCCTAAGACACCCCTCGACTCTGTCAAGAACTGCCTCGAATTCTACCAGCACCTTCAACTACCTCCTGGAAATTGGGCCTGCGAGTATGGCGGACCTATGTTTCTCCTACCTGGCGTTGTGATAAGTTGGTACGTCACCGAGACACCAATACCAGACTACATTGCCACGGAGATGAAGAATTATATCTTCGCACGAGCACATCCCGAAGATGGTGGCTGGGGCTTACATATCGAGGCGGAAAGCTCGGTCTTTGGAACGGGTATGAACTATACTGCCCTTCGAATACTAGGTGTCAGTGAGGAGCATCCAGTCATGATTAAGGCGAGAGCAACTTTACACAAGATGGGTGGTGCGAAATGTGGTCCACATTGGATGAAATTCTGGCTCAGCGTTCTTGGTGTCTGCCAGTGGGAAATAGTCAACCCGATCCCAGCAGAACTCTGGCTCCTTCCGGACTGGTTTCCGATTGCTCCATGGAGATGGTGGATTCATACACGAATGGTCTTGCTTGGATCTTCTTTTATTTACACCAAGCGATGGACGTGCAGAGAGACACCATTGATTCGACAGCTCAGACAAGAACTATTCACCGAACCATATGAGTCAATCGACTGGGCTGGCAACCGGAATACGATTTATAAGATCGATAATTACCATCCCAAGTCCTGGCTCCTTAACATAGTCAATTGGCTCCTTGTTAATATCTGGTTACGGTTTCTACGACCCGACTGGCTTGTCAAGAGAGCAGAGGACTGGGCCTGGAAACTGATTCAAATGGAGGACAAGAACACCGACTATTCCGATCTGGCTCCTGTCAACATGCCCATGAATTTTGTGGCGTGCTATATTCGCGAAGGTCCAGACTCGTACTCCGTGAAGCGCCACAGAGAACGGATGGCTGATTATCTATGGGTCAAAGATGAAGGAATGCTGGTGAACGGTACTAACGGAGTCCAGTGCTGGGATACAGCCTTCACTATCCAGGCTGTGATGGACGCCGGACTAGCAGAAGATCCTAAATGGAGGCCAATGCTCAATCGTGCTTTGGAGTTCCTTGAAGACCAGCAGATGCGAGAAGACGTTGATGACCAAGCTATGTGCTACCGACAACAGCGGAAGGGTGGATGGGCTTTCAGTAACAAGGTCCAAGGATATGCCGTGAGCGACTGCATTTCGGAGGCTCTCAAAGCTGTTCTTTTGCTTCAACGCACGCCCGGATACCCAAAGCTCATCGAAGACCAACGTATCTACGATGCCATCGACACTTTACTCACTTATCAACATGCTTGGTCTGGAGGTTGTGCGTCGTACGAGCCGGCACGCGCAGGGGAATGGCTTGAGCTCCTCAATGGCGCCGAAGTATTTGGTAGGATCATGGTCGAATACGACTATCCAGAGTGCACAACTGCTGTAGTGACGGCACTGTCATTATTCTCGAGATGCTACCCAGACTACCGTGCGGCAGATATCAAGCAATTCAAAGCGAAGGCAGTTGGCTACATTCGCAACGCCCAATTTCCCAACGGAGGCTGGTATGGCAGTTGGGGAATCTGCTTCACCTACGCAGCAATGTTCGCACTTGAAAGTCTTGCTAGCATCGGCGAGTACTACGAGAACAGTCAGCATTCGCGAAAGGGGTGTGATTTCTTGATCTCCAAGCAAAGGGCCGACGGCGGCTGGTCAGAGAGCTATAGGGTACGTTTTTTTAACCGAGTTTAATACCTTTGCTAACAAAGGTCTAGTCTTGCGAGACCATGACATATATTGAGCACCCATCTGGATCTCAAGTGGTCATGACAGCTTGGGCGATCATTGGCTTGATGGAAGCAGAATACCCTCATCGCGCACCAATTGAGAAGGGCCTGAAGCTCATCATGAGCAGGCAACAACCGAATGGAGAGTGGTTACAGGAGGCCATTGAAGGAGTATTCAACAAGAGCTGCATGATCTCGTATCCGAACTACAAGTTCATCTTCCCGATGAAAGCGTTGGGCATGTATGCCAAGAAGTATGGTGACAACCCATTGCTGTGAGAGGTATGCGGGTAGGGCTTGCTAGATATTTGACAATTATTATGGAGCGAAAGATTAGCGATAGATAGATGGTAATATGGTATATAGTGGGTGGCAGAGAGCTGCCAGGTGTGGAACTGCCGAGGGCAAACTCGGTGATTTTCCGGCATGTGCCAAGGGGCAGCTTAAATTATGATAATTTAATCGTTCCAACGAGTCCCGAGCCCAACTTCTCCCGTGTTTAGTTACTTCTCTTATCTTTCAGAAAAAGAAAGACATTAGGTACTGACTAGATCGACAATGATCTACAACCATGGTGTTCATGTGCCCGACTAGGGGATATCAAAGTAAACAACGGCATCGACACAACCAACAGACATGATCACAAAGCATATAAGTAAACAACTCTACTCCAGCACTTCCATCTGTACTTCATTTACCCCTGGCTAATTAACTAAATTCAACCTTATTACATCAGTACTTAGTTTCGAAACTGACGAACTCTGAGGATGGAGACACGTGATGGGGTCTAGCTCAAAAGCGGCACGACAAGGCTGAGCTTCTGGTGCCTTCTCCAACTCCCCTGCCTGGTTGCAACTTCTTCACGCCGAAGTCTCACCAACACAACAACAAAGACCAGCTCGCCACCGTCTCATCACCAGAAAAAGTTCAACAAAGATGTCCAACACCGACGCGAACCTCGGCCAAGCCGCCCTCTCTAAATCCGAATACCCCCTCGCAATCCAGCACCTCACACGCGCCCTCTCCTCTCAAAGCAACCCTTCCCCCCTCTGGTTGATCCAGCGCTCCACCGCCTACCAACGAACCGGGCAACACGCTCTCGCCCTCGCAGACGCCGATAATGCCGTTCTCGCCGCCCATTCCCGAGGAAAACGAGAGCTGATCGCGACGGGACATTTTCGGAGAGCGGTTGCGCTGCATGGATTGGGACGGTATGGTGATGCGAGGATGTGTTTGATTTGGTGTCAGAAGTTTAATGAGAAGGAGAAGGGGGTTACGATTTGGATGGCGAAGGTTAAGGGGGATTATGAGGGGGCTGGGGGAGAGGAAGCGGAGTGCAATAGGGTGGAGGTTAAGGAGATGCCGGATAGGGTTGAGGAGGTGAAGCAGAAGGGGGATGAGAAGGAGGACAGGAAGCCTGCTGAAGTGAAGAAGGGAAAGGGGAAGGTTGTGGAGACAGTCGAAGAGAAGACGAATGCGCCAGCAACGACGGTCCAAACACCAAAGGAGAAGATTAGGAATGAGTGGTACCAGTCAAACACCACGGTTACGATTGAGATCTTTGCAAAGGATGTTCCTAAGGATGCGGAGATTAATATCAAGGAAGGCAGCGTAAGTTTCTCGACCATAATGGTGCAACTCTGGCAACTACTAACACGGCACAGCTCGAGGTTAGCTTCCCCATTGCAGCATCGAACTCAACATACGACTATACCATTAGCCCTTTCTTCTCGAAGGTCGATAAGTCGAAATCAAGCTTTCGAATCACTCCACACAAGATCGAGATCGTTCTGCACAAGTCGATACCAGGACTGAAGTGGTCTTCCTTAGAAGGCACAGCGCCAATCGAAGCTACTACAGTTCCCGAACCAATCGCCAAGATTCCCGACGAAGTGATCAAGGCTCAAGCTCCTGTGTACCCCACCTCTTCCCGCAAGGGACCAATAAACTGGGACAAGGCTTTGGAAGGGGAAGACAACGACTTTGAAGGCGAGGAGATCGATGGTTTCTTCAAGAAGCTGTACAAGGATGCGGACCCGGATACCAAGCGGGCAATGATGAAGAGCTATCAAGAGAGTAACGGAACCGCTTTGAGCACATCTTGGAGCGATGTAGGCAGCAAGAAGGTTGAAACTGTCCCGCCCGAGGGCCTGGAAGCAAAGAAATGGGAGATCTAATCATTCGAATCTCAGGGCTGAGAATCGGTGGGAGCGGTCTGCTTGTTATGGGTGCCAGATTGATACCAGATCGGCGTGGCTTGTGCTCGGGAGAATGATTTTGCGAATGATTTTGCGTTTTGGCGGCATGGGATGGCGTTCTGCAGGCTTGTCACAGAGCTTTGTTAATATCATAGCGCAGCTTTGGCGTCCAAAAATCCAACAGATACGGCTTTTACAGAGCTTCCTTCCTATGTGCTGGTCCTGTTCGGGGAGGTGTTGTGTTTGAGAAAGTGCCATATCGTCAGCGGGAGAAGGTTCCCCCCTCCTTTCGCGGTCCCTGTGTTTTACTCGTTCGTTCCTCCCACCACTCTTATACCACGCTCGGATATAGGGTTACGGGCGGATTCGGTGACCAAAGTATGGTGGGGGGGTGGTGTGTTGGGGGTTGCAGCCTTTCTCGGCAGCCGAGGCGGAGGCATAGGTAAGTTCCTGGCCTGATGTCTTCCCTGCATGACAGAAAATAGCGATCGGCTCTGGCTGCGCGATGCCCCATTGGGTAATTTTTGGGCCCGCCCAACCTAAGTCTGGGGCCCGCGATCATCATTCACCGAATCCTGCATAAGGACTTCCAAAGGTCGATAGCGGCTGCAGACTCCTTCCCTTGCCCCCTAAATGAGACATTTCAACACTTGTTTAACGTGTCTGATGGTGTGATCTGGCAAAGATCGCTGACAACCGATCACCACTTTGCCTTCGATGAGACCCTTTTACGAGCGCCAAGACTCAGGATTGGTGCTGCTTGGTATCGGAGCTGAGACCTTGGGGTTCCATGCTGAATCCCGTGTCCTCATTGAGCCTCCAGGTGCTCGTTAACTGCGTCAGTGGATTGTCTTCCTAGCAGCTGGAAGGCTCGATACCCACGCTGTGTTGTCAGCATATCATGCTCAAGCGCAACCCCCTTATCCCCTTTTCCGTTCTCAGTCAAGTTGAAAACAAGAATGATGTAAAACACTATTGTACAAATCTTCATTCATAAACATTCCCCTCTCCACCTACCCGCCTGCCCTCTTACGCAAAGAAACTCTCTGATTGAGACATACAAGAAGCTTTGGATCTACTCGACCAGAACCTCGATCACATGTGATCGCCTGGGACTCGCGTGACAATCCCCAGGTCAAGATAGCCTGAGAAGATGCTCTTTTGCACGTATTGCGGAAAAAGCTTCACGAGGAAAGAACATTTGGAGAGACACATCCCCCGGCGTAAGCTTCAGCTCCCCGCTCGCCCCCACCTTGACAATGCTGTTGTCAAGAAATCCCGACCTTGTTGCTGACAAGATATCCAGATACAAATGTGATGCCATATCGTTGTGGCTTGTGTCAATTGTCCTTTCCTAGAAAGTACGAAGCTTCGTGCACTCAAACTTACGTGCAAATTGCTAACAATGGAACTCCAGAGATCTTGCCCAACGACACCACTCAGCGTACCACGAAACTAAAGACTCAATGCTATCTTCACCCTGCGATGTTCCTGCAATTGCTTGCATCCACTGTGCAAGTGCAAAGACACGGTGTGACAAGCGAGTCCCCTGCTCCCGATGTGCAGAGAAGGACTTGCAATGCGAGGCCCGATTCGCTCGTCGAAGACGCACACAAAGAGCACCTATCCGGTCCCCATCAAAGCAGAGTGATTCCACACTGAGCCCAAATTCTGGGAATGGCCTCGTGAGTATGGTTACACAGGACCCCCACGCCGAGAGTTCAACCATACAACCCAATACGCCACTGCCACCGCATCGACCTGACCTCCCTCGAGGGAAGACATATCCTCTTCCCAATCTCATCACAAATGGTCATCCTTTTGATTCACCAAACTCATCAGGCCGTGAGCTCGATGAGATCATGGGGCTCGACCAGGATCTCCTTGAAGGAGAATACCAAGACCTCATGATGTGGAACCAATATTCCCTATTTCCAAACCCGGATGAGCTTCAAGCAACTCCGGGGATGCCTTCGGCCATGTGTCTCAATGGAAGCTCAATGGGCTCAGAGTCGCTGTCCCTCGGTTACCCCATGTCGACGGCGGCGGCCATGAACTCGACCAGGAACGGCAGTACCAGTCTGGAAACAGTACCGTCCCTCTCACCGTCACACACTAGAACTGCCAGCATGGCTTCACATATGGAATTCGACCAACAATTCGATATGGTCGATGTCGCTGTCGCTAACATTCAAGAGGTCATGACCCCTGAGCTAGAGATCGTCTTAGCAGCCGAGGCGGCATGGCCCCTTGCCCGATGCAACGCGCCCATCTTCTCTGGGTCCTGCCCGCGCACGGCAGTTATGCACCTTGAGGCTCTTGAGGAGCACTCCAAGCATGCGACCTGGACGCGGTTAGCCCAAAATATTACCGCGGCTGAAGGTACCTTCTCAGACCAGATCTCAGTCATACCCCTGAATGCGAATACGAGAGACCGCATTCTGGCTATCACCCAGAGTTTCCTGCACAGAGCGCTCGAAACGCACAGTGGGAGGATGAAAGGATGGGAGAAAACAACGAGTGCTGAAGGCGGATTCAACTTCCTTGTTTTGCCTCCTTCCAATATTTTAGAGTACTTTCTTCGGAGTTCTTTGCACAATCTTGGCCTTTATTATATGATGATTCAGGGAGGCACCCTCGATCCAAATCACCTGATGCCTAATAGCCAGAGATCCACTCTTCTCTTACTCTTGATGATTGCTCATGGGGCTATTGCTGAAGCCCGAGTCTTGACCGCAGGCTTGGTCGAGGCTTGTCGAATCTCCCTCTTCCATGTTATTGAGAAGGACGTCGAGTTATCGGCTGATCCCACGATCTTGAGATGTGCTCTGCTCTTCATCATCCTGGGAGCATGGAGTGGCGATGCCTGGCATATGAATATTGCGATGGGCCAGCGAGCGATGTATCTTGCAGTAAGTACCCATCAACAAAGCGAGGCCGTTCATCCGCTGACGAGTTGCAGATGCTTAAACATGCAGGAATGCTCGAGTTTTCACCGACGATGAGTATGTTGAGTGAGTCTCCGAGCACAGAACTGCGATGGAGAGCATGGCAACAGCAAGAAAGCAAGAGCAGGTAAGCGATTCAAGTGTTCTTTATCATTCTACCTCTCCCCTATTCGCTTGTTCGGGTCATCCGCCTATGCCTACGCCTCCAGCAACGGCCTACGCAACGGCCAATGGCATCTCCCACACTCCGTCTCCTCACCAAAACAAAAGTCCGCTAAGCGCTATTTAGGCTGGTTTACAACTGGGTCATGGTCGATCAGGAATTAAGTTTGTTTCATGATACTGCACCCATTCTGTCTATCACGGAGGTCGGGGCTCCTATGCCGGGCTCCGACTTCCTCTGGTACGCAAAGGACCCCATCGAGTGGTTGGCTGCCATCCAAACACAGAACCAGTCCTCTACTGGCACAGCTACTACTACCAACTGGATGAGTCCTACTTCCCTCCCCAACCCGCCTGCCCAGCCATCCCTCCACAATATCTTCGAGGACCTCCTCAACGAGACGCGTCGTTACGGCCAACTGTCCCCACTAGAGCTTCGACTCCTTCTTCATCCCATTCAGTCTCTTCTCTTCCACCTCCGCCAGGTATCATCCTGCTTCTCAGACCTCTTCTCGTCTCGTCGCGGCTCCCGGACTCTCACCAAGACCTCCACTCTCCTCCGCCTCGAAGAGATCCAATCCCTCCTCCAAAAATGGTACGAACTCTCCACTCTAAATACTAACAAACAAACTCCCTGCCTTATCACCCAAACCAACCTTGTACTCTACCACCTCATCTCCCTTAACGCCATCACCTCCCTTCCAGAAATTGAACGCCTAGCTCGGCGCGAAGCCTTCGACGGCTCCAGCCGCGACCTACAGCCGCGGTACAAACGATGCATCCACCAGCCTGAAGAAGCAATCTTCCACGCTGGACAGATCATCCGTCTCCTCTCCTCCATCCCAAAGAATGAGCAGCCGTACTGGTGGTCCACGGCTTTCTACCGCGCGACGATGATATTGTGGGTCGAGAGTCTGTTCCGCCTTGATCAAAACACACAGGCTGGGTTTGAACAGTCGGCGCGAGGGGAGACTTTCCCGATTAATGTTGTGGATGAGAGTGATGCGCTTGTGGCGCAGTGGCTGGGGAATGGAGAGGGGGTCCCGGTGTTGAGGTTGGGCGAGAGGGAGTATAAACTCTTGCCCGAAGAGTTGTTGAGTTTTGCGGTTAGGGTGGTGACGGAGGGAGGACAGAGGCTGAGGATTAGTGAGGGCATTGCGAGGAAGTTGCAGCTGCTTGGCACGAATTGGGGGATGAAGGTTGCTTAGTCTTGGGGAAAATATAAAGGTTTCAGACTGGAGTTTGGAGGGGGGTAAATTGGTAATGGGTAATGGGTCATGATATCCTGTATTTATTCACAATGAGACATGAATTTATGATTGATGGTTACATGCTACCTTGAATTGATCCATCTTTTGTTCAGCTCTTCAAATTCAGAAGAAGAAAAAACAATTATGCAAAGCAGCTCTATCGAGATGGTAAGATTACGTACAGGGCTGAGGCTCAGCGTCCGCACCCCGCACTTCTAGCAACTCAGGCGTCAAGTTAGTGGGCTCTGTGGCTAGAATCAAGCAGTTTCAGGCGTTCGAAACGCAGCACGTGTTCAACGGCTGGCGTTGCAGTGGCAATATCTCCACATGGCTGAGACAGTTCTTGAACCGAAGTTCAATTCATAGCGTTGTACAGTAATCGGTGAGGCTTGGTTGGAGCCCTCTACTGAGACATCTCCTCGCTAAGAAAGAGGGATAGTTAGTGATCAGACGCCTGGAAATATAGGGAGTAGAGAGCCTGAAACTGTAGTGACTGCTGCCTAGAGTTAGCTGGTTACAGGGTTAATTTTGAGAATTTTGGGGTGAAAGTGTAGGTGATGAGCAGTGTGAATTTCGATTCAGGCTCCGGGCTCGAAGTTGGGGATGTGCGGCACTGGGCCCTTAAAGTCTGCGGCTTGCGGGTTGCGCTCATGCCCCCTCTCGGTAAAGAAAGGGGTACTGTAGGTACGTCAGTACTTCACACCGCTGATTTGGAAAATGAGTATGAAATCCAGGCATGAGTCTCTGTGTCATTCACTTGAGAAGTCGTGTCTCTTACTTGACGTTAAATTCTACAAATTGTTACTTATGCTCTATCGCAACACAACAGAATGTCGTTGAATCTTGCTCCTCTCTAAGGTAAGTAACATTTAAGGGTCCGTAGGGCTAAGTGGGGACGCTGAAAATTCGCTTAAATGGCGCAACCCCTATTTCGACGACCGCCGTACCGAAAACCGGTACAAGTATATCCGAATCCGTTACCGATGAAGATCGGAGGTGGAGTCTTAAGATGTACATAAGATCTTACAACAAGAAAATCGGGATGCCTAATCTATCCACCACACCCCCGCTCTGAGAGGCTCGGCGGAGATCTCAGCCCTGCACGCCAAGCCTGTGTTTGGGGTGATCTGCAAAATGCACCCATTGGAGGAAGTCCGAGCAGACCGGCCGACGCTGCATAAGGCAACGTCATATTGTCTCGCCCGCAAGGCCAGCACAACAAATAACTTACGAGCAGTGCCGTATCGTTGCATGACCGAGCCGTGCATGACCGAGAAGTGCAGAACTCCGGGCGCAGTAGCTATCCGGCCAGTAAGGACCGAGGGATCCCCAAGGTGGTGGTAGCACTAGCCGAATATGTGAGCCTTCGGACGGGAGCACCTATCCTTTCTCAGGATGAAGGATCATATCTAGATGATCTGATAACGAAGTAGTGCTTCCTTCTAGTCGGGATGGCGCCTGTCAGATGGTCAGGGCTCGGGCTTGACTCGTCTTTGAATGGCCTGAGAGAGAGGTGGTGTCATGAATGCAACCTTAGGTATTGACTTTTGCACCAGTGAGAGCTTATATGGTATGCTGCAAGCGAGCAAAGGGCTGCCAAGCTCACAGAATCCTTACTACACGCTCACTTTCCGTCCAGATCCTCGGGCTTTAAATGGAGGAATGGGCTAGCAGCCACCATGGAGACATGGCTAAATCAATAGTTTGATGTATAGTGCTCATGGATACGAGAAAGAGGGGATCCTGAACTTTATTTTGAGTTCTATTCCTCGGGTTCAGCTCTTGGGACCTTCTTAAGTATGGCATGGTCCTGAATATGAAGAATGTCACCGCTCTGCATAATTTCTAATCAAGCCGTTGAGATTTCGCTCACTTGAAACCAATCATGCTTATTACATTCGTTTCTCTTCTGCTCTCATTGGTGGCAGGTGCCGTTGCAGGCACTGTGACTTATGATTGGAGCATCGACTGGGTGACAGCTGCACCAGATGGCTTCTCCAGGCAAGTGATTGGCATCAATGGCCAATGGCCTTGCCCTCCAATCGAAGCCACAGTTGGAGATACCGTTGTGGTTAATGTTTTCAACAATCTCGGATCGGAGTCAACGGGGATTCATTTCCATGGAATTAATCAGAAGGGGACCCAGGTGATGGATGGACCGAGTGGAGTTACACAATGTCCAATTCCTCCTGGATCATACTTCACCTATAGCTTTCAGGTGAGCCAATTAGAGGATTTCAATACCAAGACTGAACTCATTTCTGTAGATTGATGCTTCCGGCTCGTACTGGTACCACAGTCATAACAAGGGACAATACCCAGATGGCTTGCGAGGTAAGAATTCAAAAAGCAAATAAAATGACAAAAGTTGACACTACCAGGTCCCATCATTGTCCACGATCCAGCGGATCCTTACGCAGGACAATACGACGAAGAGCTGGTTCTCACAGTTTCAGATTGGTACCACAGCACGGTGCCCGTGCTTCTCCAACAACTGCTCGCTCCCTCAAATACCATCTTTCTCCCGCCCTTCCCTGACGCCCAGCTGATCAATGACTCTCAAAATGTAACCTTCAATTTCGATGCTGGTAAGACTTACAAAATCAACATCATCAGCATGGCAGCCTTTGCTGCCGCTCTCATCCAATTCGACTCCCATACCATAAGAGTCATTGGAGTAGACGGTGTTTACATCCAAAAGCATGATGCGTATCAAATCCGTGTTGCGCCTGCCCAGAGATACACAGTTCTCCTGAATGCGCAGCCAACGACGAGACGGAACTACGCATTCCTCGTCTCATTAGATGAAAATCGAGATTTCGCAAATGATCCAAGCCCGAGTTATCCCCTCAATGTAACAGGCTACCTCGTGTACGATAGCACGAAACCATTGCCTGGTCCCTATGTTGTCAATCAATGGAACATTGTGAATGATTTCACGTTCGTGGCGTTGGATAATCAGGCACTGCTTGGTGAACCGGACGTTGAGATTACGCTGGATTTCAATTTCTGCATTAAGGATGGAATTCCGAGGTACGTACCTGCCATCCCCCTTGACTTTGGACCTTGACAAGAAACTGATTCTGAAAAGGTCATGCTTCAACAACATCTCCTACGTCCCGCAAATAGTGCCATCTCTTTTCACCGCTTTCAGCGCCGGAACAGAGAACTCCAATCCCGAGATCTACGGCGATGTGAACCCGTACGTTGCAAAGGGCGGCTCCATCGTGCAGCTGACGGTGAATAACCTCGATGCTGCCATTCACCCGTTCCATCTCCATGGTCACCAATTTCAGGTTTGCGAGAGGCCGAGTTCTAACAGTGGGAGCTTCAATGGCCATGACCGTAATTTTCCCGCGGTGCCGATGAGGAGGGATACCGTTGCGGTTAACCCTGGCAGTTACGCAGTCATCAGATATGTAGCTGATAATCCTGGAGTCTGGTTGTTCCATTGCCATATTGTGAGATTTCCCATCCTAGATTCTTTCTGGGGTAATTGCTGACCCAAATTTTGACAGGAATGGCATGTCGTCATGGGCCTTACAGCAACAATCATTGAAGCTCCGGAGGCTCTTGCCGGTCTGACCATCCCCGAAGACAGTCAGGCTGCTTGCGCGGCTCAGAGCATTCCAATTGCGGGTAATGCTGCGGGTAATACGCAGAATTTGACAGATCTGGCGGGAGCAAACACTGTTGCTCCGTATCCTGATAACGGGTAAGTCATTCTGTAATTTCGAGGGAACTTGACTGATACTTTGATAGGGCTACTTATCCAGGAAAGAAGAAGAGATCTCAACGTAATAGACGTAGCCTGAACAGCGCGGAAGAAATCTACCTCGAGAAGTAGAGTGAAAGGACATGTTGTTGATTGTTGTGTGTCTGGATTTCTGCGAAATCTGCTTAGCAAACGTGAATCTTTCTGGACTCACTGGTTCGTGGTGGACAGAAATAGCGATACTGAATTCTTAATATCACTTACTAAAGTTGAATATTCAGCTGGATCTATTGAAAAAGACTCGATTGTCAAAAACTCCTAAGGTTTGAAAATAATATTCTTTGGTTGTTTGAGAAGTCCCGAGAATCTTTCAGGGGAAATTGTTGAAATGTCTCATAAGGGTTCAGTATATCGAGTGCCGCTTCGGTTCCACCAAGACACTTACATAATCTTTGTTGTCCGCCTTGGCATTTCCAGTGTAACCCGGGTAGATTCATGCTCCGTGAAACGTGGGGTTTTCGTTCCGTTATCAACGTGCAGTTGCTTTGGGCCCCCGTGTAGAATCGTAAGCCAAACCCGGCTTACTGCGTGTCGTAATCGTAATTGACTACGAATCATGTTTGAAAGATGCAGTCTGTGTACACAGCCATGCTTATACGAAATTTGATTGTCAATATTCCTTTCTTCGCTAATTGAAGCTGTAGATGTCTGGCATTCACTTAAGCACCGATGACTCGGTACCGGTACATTCTCCGACTTGAGTGACAATTGATCTACACACTAAATTTGATGTTCCCGTTGGGTCGATGCTGCATGACAGAAGTGGCACTTGCAACGGTGAGTCTCTTCTTTGACGAGGTTATCCCGACTCACACTAGCAAGGTTCTCCTACCAGAAATTTGCGATTTGAGAATCTCAAGGCAGATCAGTGCAGATCGGCATCCAAACGAGGAATTAGCTCCGCCCCAATTAGGTGTTCAGCCTTATATGTTATTGGTCCATAACTTTTAAAGTAATGAAGGACTGCTACGTGGCGGGACGTTCAAACACACATTAATCATCCACCGGGGAAGATGCCGCTTGCCTCGCTATCTGACAGCCAGCCAGTCGTATCGGAGAGTATCGTCCTTCTACGCACCAATAGGCAGCTAACGCTTGCGGCCCTTTTATTTAAGCTTCTTCATTCTGCGAAGTACTTCGTATTAGCGGTACATGTCGTAGGCTGACTTTGTCACTGCATGGCCCCCGCATCTTCACACCCAAATCTCTGCCCAGTCGATTTGGTGGGTTCCCTGCACCCTAAGTCAGCCTCTTATCATTTCTCCGTCCAAACATTCTCTTCCACTTACTCCCCTCTGGTATAAGAATGGCGATCGGGGCAAATCAGGTGTCTATGTGAGACACCAACGTCTTCTCCTATACGTGCTATCGAAACTTCAAGTCACGGACGTCCGAAGAATCCTTCAATGCTATGCGGGAACAGTAAGTGGAGACAACTCTTAGAATGTTATCTGGCATAGCTTCTGTAGATCGTATCGCCCTTTCAATGCGGTAATCAAGGGTGCTCAGGAGATCCTTACCTGAAGGACAAGACTTAGAAGTCTTGTCCTTTCCTTCATCATCTTTCGTGTAGAACTTAACATCTTTTAACCTCAGTTCTGGTCCATATTTCCATCGTTTAGGACATACAGTCGTTTCAGTTCACTGTGTCGAAGACCCAAGTGTCTCTTCCCTGTGAAAACCGCTCTTGGTAATCTTTTTGACCCACAAATCGCCTCGGAGAAGGTCACAACATATAATTATCCTCCAGCCTCGTCTCCACACTCGAAATGTTCTCACGATCTTCGTCCAGCCAGTCTCACAGCCCAAAGTTGAGGGCCTCTTGCGACACCTGTTTTCATGCCAAAGTCAAATGCAGCAAAGACCGACCAATGTGTTCTCGATGTCTCGCTTTCGGAGCTGAGTGCAGGTACAGCCCCTCTTCGCGAACTGGCAAGCCGAAGTCAGATAGCAAGAAGAGTCGCCCTTCAATGTCAAAACATCGATCCATATCTGAAGAATCAAATTTCTCCAGCAGTACCGAGTTCTCACCACCACCGATGAACATGGATACGGAAGATCCAGCGTCCTATTTCCCAGAGACAGATTGGTCGACAACACCAGCCTCTGAAGCAGACCCATATGAGAATCAACACTTCATGTCACCTTCAATTATGCCTATGCATACGCGCCAGAACTCGTCTGAGTCCAGTACCAGCTCAGCTGGCAGTGTAGATGGATACGATCCATCATCTTACTGGGCATACTCAGCACCAACATACATCACTTCACCATATATCCACAACGCAGAGTATCCGCACCCCGAGGATATTGCAGAGCCTTCTGTATCGGCATCTGCTGCCTGGGTAGACTACACAGATCCGTACCAATACTCAGCATCCGAAAATTGCGATGCTCGGCTCGGAGCCTTGCCCAACCTCTTCATGGATGAGTGTTTGGCCCGAACCACCTCGTGCAATTGCTTCAACACATGTCTCGAAACACTCCAGACACTTCACAACTTCAACGCAGTACCACCTGCTTCATCCTTCGATATTGTTTTGACAGTCAACCAAAAAGCTATGGAGACATGTTCTCAAACCCTGAATTGTTCCATCTGCAACTCAGGTTCACATTCTGGATTACGTACCATGCTTCTCGGTACCATTCTGGGGAGAATCATCTTGATCTACCAAGATGCGTCAAGGGATTACTTTGGGCCCGCATACGGACACGGCAGTCAGCCACTTCCGCTGACATTTGGTGTCTATAGAGTGGCCAGCGAGGATATCAAATGGATGCAGTTGGTGATCATTCTTCGGGATCTGAAAAAGTTCAAGGGATTGCTCACTCGGTTTCAGAAGATTGCGAGGGGGACTGAGGCGGAAGATGATGTCGAGATGCATCGAGCAGTCACGAATCGCTTGTATCAGAGTTTGAATCTCACGTGTGAGTCCTTGAAGGAACATAAGGACCTTGCATGGGGGTGATTGAACTTATGGAGGCTTTCAAGTCTGGTATTCGTAGAGCTCTAGATTTGCTCAATACGTTATCTTGTGGGTATTGAAAAGAGACTTCTGGAAGAGTCTTCTCCCATCTCATTTGGTAATCATGAATGTTCATGGTGGCGAGACGAGATATATAATACATGAGAAACGAGTTTCAAAAATAATAATAATAATAATAATAATCCATGACTACGGTACCTATCATCAAGTCACTTCTTCGCACATATACCTCATACACCCATATCTACGAAGCCGAGTTCCTTCGTCAACAAGAACCTATGACAAATCCCAGGTCGCCGAAGTTGGGATCAAACACATGCAAACTGTCTCAGAACGGAACAAAACCACTGGTACCTGAAAAGCCCAATGCCTGATGCCTACGACCAGGGACCACACGGCACAACATTAAACCGCAATAACACCTACCCATACTTCTTACAATCATATGTCACTGACTCCGACACTCTGCCTTACACTTGACACGCGAGTGGGACCAGGTCGCCGTCCAAGAGCTCTTTCCCTGCATCTGCAGTTGAATCCTTGGAGAGCATCCACCCGGTTTGTAAAAAGGCCAGAAGCTGATCGAGATACAGCATGGCAAATGCCGCCATTCTCGCTCTTAGCGCAATCAGGACCCCGAACCTTATCGTCGATCCTGCGGGATGCGATCCGGGTCTGTGGCTGGCTGCGTGCATGATGATCCTCTCCCGAAAGCTCACACACGTCGGCTCGGCCTCTCGGCTCGCTCATTACTCGCCAAGCCGGACGAGAGTTGACAATTGGACGGGTCTTTCACTCCGTGCCAATGGATAAGTGTTGATACCTAATTCGCATATACGAGAGGGCCAGCGTCACAGCGCGTCGAACGCGAGGTAGAGGGCGGAAAGAAAAAACCTATGATGGTCCCTTGAGTGTGGTGTGCGAAGGCAAGTAAGACACGCCATCCCGTCGAGGCGTCTGAAGAAGGGTATTATTTGATGACTGCAGATGCCCTGCAACTTCACTCGTGTAACAAGGCTGATCCCTTCCGCAGCATCCCCACACCTCCCCTAAACGTTCATCTTAAGTAACCCATGGCTTTATCGCCAAGTCACCATATGTAATCCAACGTCACCAAATGTATCCCACCGTCACTGACGCACTCTCACATGAAAAATGAAGGGTGAAGGAAAGCAAAGAGAAGAAGCAATGTCGAATTAAAGATTTCCGCTAATTCGGTAGCGGAAACTTCGGATCTAAGTGGAGAAGGCAGGGTGCGGAGGTAGTACTACCGTAGTAGTCGATCACAATCAAGCAAGTAACCTCGTGATACAAGGATTAGGCTGCAAGCTTGTCACTAGGAAATCGCTTGATCGACCTCTCTAGGGCGTAGGGCAGCGCCAGTACCGTTCGTACAGGGTCGGTCTTGACCGCTGTTCTTGACATCTACAGGGCTACCCTGTATCAAAATCGATATCACTGTGAGCTTACAGTGCATTTGCAGGCGCACAAGCTTGGAATTTTGTTAGTAAGCAGCGTAGTAATATTTTTATAATTAGAATAAGTTTTGAAGAACCTGGGAAATTTCAAGGTAAACATTAGGACGAATCGACTCAATTGCGCCTACTATACAGGTTTTCGGTAAAGCAAGCTTGAGCCAGATCTAGGAAAGGGGGGCGGATCACGTGTGACACAGGGCAGGGAACTCCAACATGATATCAGTAATGTTACTATAGTAAGTGGGGCGTATAAATGCTACTAGGAAAATTTTCAATTCCGTTAATATACGCAAGTCAGAATCATCTCATTATTCTCTAACTAGAATATAATCGACTTCGACTAATTAAAGTCTAATAATATTTAAAAGGTCTTTACTAATCAGGACTTCGATTTAGGAATAAACCAAGAAATAAATCCTATAGACTAAGTGCTTCAATTCTATTAGTACAGTCAAGTCACTTATAGACATAGAAATTTTATAGTAAGCGAATAATATATGAGTTCTATAAATATTTATATTAACTAAAGAATTAAAGACCTATATAGACTAGATATAATACTAAAGTCTGATATTTTAATAGTATAATCTTTAGTATCGAGATTATTAAAAGTCTAGTTAAAAGTTTAAACTTATTCTAGTCCTTTTTCAATATTTAAGGATATGTTCCAAACCCATTCAAGTTACTATTAACTAGTTAAAGAAGTATATTTAATATTATATAATGAATTTAAGAATCGTATTAGATAATCCAGATAGAGTATAGTTACAGGAAGAGGTAAATGAATAATTTTAAGTTCTAATTCATGATTTCTAAATATTAGTATATAATAGTTTTATTAATTTACCTATTTGTTATTTATATTAATAGTTTATTAAATTACTATTAAATTATATAGGAACTGGAACGAGAGAAGATAAATATAGAGAATATATTCTGTGACTTTCGTTTAGATAAACTAGAATATTATAATACTATATTCAAGTAGATTAGTAAGTATTTAATAATTTAAAACTGAAAATAGAATTTAAGAAGTATATTTATAGACTAAGTGAGAATTATTAAAGTACCTCGTCCTTTTTTATACTCTTATTTAAAAAGAGGAGACTAATATTAGATTATCCGAATCTCATTTTAATATATATATAATTGTGATTTTTGTTTTCACTTATACCGAATCGCTACTAATCGAAAGTCATTAAAATATTATCTAGTATTTATAATAATATATTTAATATATTAATATAATATAAAGTAACTTATATTATAATTAATATAATAGTATAATCGAGCCTTCGGTCAATTCAAGAGCCTTTAAATCAAGGTTATATTATTTATAAGGGTTTAAATTTAATTATCATGAGTACGGCATTTCAGGCCTAGAAGGCGTTGTAACGGCAAGAAGTACTGCAAAGGTCGAAGTATAGTGTTCAGTGAGATCCAGTTGTATTGAGAATACTAAACTAAGGAGAAGAGAAGAGAAGAGAAGTCAAGGAGAGAGAAGTGTCTTATGCCCTCCCAACGCTTGCCCATGCCCTTAGCCTGAGACATTAGTATTACAGATATCGGTTCCCTCAGCCTGAAACCAATACAACCACAGCCAAGCTAATCATGTAACGGGTATCCCGACCGTTACAATGTCCATTTCGCACTCATTTTTCCCGTATCTATTTTTTAAAAAATTAAACTATCACGAATAACGGTCCAAGTCACGTATAAACTTTTTTCTTAATAATCCATTAACTAGGACTAAATTACTAATTAAGCGAAATCCCTGTAAAGCACTTAATTAAGGTAATATTTTAAGTGTTAAATAAGTAGTAAAAATCGACAAGACCCTTAAATTTAAGGCCGCCGCACTTACATAACTCCTGTGTACGAAGGCGACGAGCGTTGAAAATGGTCCATCTCGCTAAGCGAGGCTTTGAGTAGGCTATAGACCTCGTAATCAGAAGCGTCTCCCCTTAATTCAATTATAACAAAATTCCGGGAAAAGATGGACATGCTATTTTTCTATCATATGGAACTCTCATAAAAAGATTTAGGCGTTGTGTTGAGATTTGATGCGACTTTCCGCATGAGGCGATTTTGGTGTTCCTGTACTATAGACCATTTTCAACGCCCGTCGCCTTCGTATCCATTTCGCACCCATTTTCCGTACCCATTTTTTAAAAAATTAAATTATCACGAATAACGGTC